>WMED01017342.1:0-13033 GCA_019650415.1 Pipa parva | reverse complement strand
GAAGAGCAAAATTAAATTAGCAAAAAGGGGTGGAGAAAGGGGAGGAGAAAGGAATTTAAAATGGGGCCGTGGATATGGCTCAGTGAATCAGAGAGGGAATCTAGATAGGTAGGGAAACCAAAGACACCCATATTTTACTAGTATAGGACTATATCCCACCAGCAAATGGTAGAACCAAAGCAAACGCACAGCTCTGCTGATACCTTGATGAAGGCATAGCCTGCTCCATTATCAGTGATCGTAAGGCCTAGAGAGTCCTCAGATTTATACACCTCCAGTTCCTTCTTCTGTCCACGTACATGAGCAAAGATAAAGTCCTCCAGCCCTATCTGACCTCCCAGTAGCTTATCCATATCCACCCGGTGTGTATTTAGTGTGCAGAACATCACCTGAGAGAAACAAAAGAGAATGAAATTAGTCTGTGGAACAGTGTCTATAAGCTACACAGCAGGAGAACCATAGGATGCATATACCAGCATGCTTGTTCTCTTCTCGCTTTAGGCCAGGGCCATACTAGAGTTCTGCAATGCTAAGCTTTCATGCTAATGGTTTTCACTCTTTATTTGTGGGTTTGTTTTTTTTTTTAGTTATTTCACTTTTGTTTTGCTTTTATGTTTTTGGCTTATTTTGAATAATCTTTAAATGTTTTGGTTGCTGAGGGTTACTTATTCAGTATTATTTTTCATGATTTGACTTTCTTTTCAGGCCCTGTACTATCACTCTTCCAATCAGTTGCCTGTTGCTAGGTTATTGGACCCTAGAAACCAGAAGAAAACGTTAAAAATGAAAAAAAGCAAAAGGACAAACCAGAAAAACAGCTAAATTATTCAAACACTTCAAACTGTGTCAGAATGCTATAATCTTCAGCATGCTAAAATGTAATCAGCATAGCGCAGGACCGCTGTGCTGGTAAAATAGGTGAATTTCCATTTGTGTGTGCAAAAAGTACTAGAATTTTTCCTCCCATATTTAAAGCAGTTTATCAGTTCAACTTTATTCATGCAGGAAACAGTATCACATTTCCAAGTATTTCTTATGCAGGAATTAGTGGCCATAAACTGCTATAGAAAATATTATTTTCTGGCTACATAATAAAATCTGAGATGTTGGCAGTCATCAAAGTAGATCTAGGTTTAGTAGGGTCAGAGCAAACAGCAGTGAATTCCAGAAAAAAAAACCAAAAAAACTGGAAAATAAAAAATCAGCAACAACAAAAAAAATGCAGAAAGAGGATTTAGTAATAAATAAGTAGTTAAAAGAGTACAATAAAGAGAAAAGACTTGCAGGATGTTTTCATTGTGCTTCAATGGCTATAAAATATATTCCTTCTTCTTGTGCTTTTCCTGCTTGGCTCAGCTTTACTGTGCAACAACAGGGTTTTTATTTACTGCATAAGTTATCCCATGTGAAGGTGTAAGATAGGTAAAATTCTGACCCTAGTCTACTTTCTTTGCATGCATTTAAACGTTGCCTATCTGACAGTAAATGGGTGCAGCAGCATTTGAATTACCTCTCCATCTGGACTTCCTATGACAACCTACCTCCCCAACAGGTATTCTAAAGGCCTCAGCTATTTTCCCATACAGTTCCTTTACATTGCTGAATCCCTCTATCCTTCCTGTTGGACTTCCATGAGCAAGTTGAGCATGAAAGACCAGTCTGGGGCGCAAGGCAGGTGCGGGAGGAGGTAATCCAGGTGGAATTGATGATAGAGAACCTCCAGACATTCCACTGGCTTGGGACAAGCCAAGGGCACTGCGTTCACCACCATCTTCCTCCTCCATCAGGGGTGCGGCCTTCTTCCGGCGACCGAGACCCAGAGGCATTGGAACACTCCAATGTTACTTCTATTGTGGAGAAAACAGCCTGAGGAGGTAAAAAAAAAGAAAAGAAGAGGCATTATTTTAATATAACAAATTTGTATATTGCATAAAAATTATTTGGTGGTGTGGTTGAGGTAGAAATGAGATACTAAAGATCTAAAGGCTTCACTTGTGACAAATTCAGATATCTTTCATTTTATTGCGCTGTGACCCATTCACTTCAGCTATCCACACATATGGCTGCATATAGACACTGTTTATTAGTGCTGTGGACAAAACAACCACAACAATGTTGGCAATAGAAAGCACAAAGCATTCAAGAACCTGGGAAAGTTAGAATCTCAGATCTCCCCGATAACCCAGAACTCCATGATGTTATGAGTGCTGGGAGCAGTAGTGTAAACAAAACAAACGCTTCTGAATAATGAATTAAATATTCAGAAAACTGAAAATCAATAACAAAAAACAAAAAACATTTAAGAACTGAAAAATTTTTTTTTTAGATTACAGTTATCTGCAGCATGCTAAAAAAAAAATAAATTAAGAACATAGGGAACAACCAATTTAATCTGCTCTTCCAAAAATTCTGAAACATTTCTGGAAATTCTGATCTTTTATTTACAGAAAAAGTCACTTTATATATTATACATATTCTATTAATTACACCAGAACAGGGGTCTGATTGCTCAATGACACCCATGCCAAAGCGTTCCAGTCTAGGTGTGGTTTCTGCAAACATTTGAACTGTTTAGTGGGCATTTACGAAATGATGTCATAGTAACACAGTTTAGTAAATAACAGGACACACACTGACTGGGGCATTGTTGGGATTACATCCCATACATAACAGCTGCACCTAAAACAAAAAACAACCTGTGAAGTGTAATCAGCTAGTCTTACATACACAGAACAGGGTCTACATGCATCTGTAAATATCAGATCAACATAAAAATCATGGAGCTTCACTTACAGCTGAACTACAACTCCCCGATTCCCCCTCAGCCCCCTTCTGACACTGACAGCTGAACTACAACTCCCAGATTCCCCCTCAGCCCCCTTCTGACACTGACAGCTGAACTACAACTCCCAGATTCCCCCTCAGCCCCCTTCTGACACTGACAGCTGAACTACAACTCCCAGATTCCCCCTCTGCCCCCTTCTGACACTGACAGCTGAACTACAACTCCCAGATTCCCCTTCAGCCCCCTTCTGACACTGACAGCTTGAAAAACCACAGGCTGACAGCCGCATAATATTCACAGAAAAAAGGTTTTACGATACAAAAAAACGTACACTACCGCCAGGATATCCCCCTACTTTTCCTCCGGTGAATCACTCTGGGCTTCCGGTTTCACTCAGCATCCTCGGTACCGCTTCCGGTTTCTGTTTAAGGTCCCCCCCCTCCTTCCTACTGAAATCACTGTGTGGAACAACTAGGGAGTGTGCAGGACGGCTCGTAAACCAATCAGAGTAAACCGCTCGCTGCTCAGTGGGCGTGGCTGTGAATTGACCAATCGCAATGAGTTCAGAGTGGAAGGGATGGCGTCACATTGTTATTGGTTTTTTAAAGCGTTTGTCAATAAAGTGTATTGTATTGAATTTGGTTGGTTAAACCATTTGATAATTAGCAGTAATGAATGAATGAATTAATGAATGTTACCAGAGGTGGATAAAGTCAATGAAGAGATTTAGCCACACACGTATGGCTATTAGTATGTTTAACAGGGTAGTTGAATTTCAGATCTCATATATGTTAACTATAAATGCATTTGAGGCATTTTCTCCTTTGGTGTTAGGCTAGGTTCGTACGAGGGTATAATGCGCTGAGCGTCATGCCATAGTCTGAAAAAAAAATACGGCTCAATGTAAGCCGATAGTACTTACCTTATTCCGGACACACCAGCGTATGATGCGCGTACGCAGGGTGTGGAACGCTGTGTTTCGCATTTTGGCTGGCGTATATACGCCGCGCCCAAAATGCGACACACAGAAAGTGATGTGAATGCTGAGGGAGCAATCACACTGTCGCTGGTAAGTACAATAGAGCCTTACTGTTCTTTTAAAGCCTTTGTTATACATGTGCCTCACTGCAAAGATCAGTGAATTAAAGGGTATATTCAATAATCAGCTTGGGGTGAGGTGGGCTACAAGAACACAAAACTACAAAGGTATAACCCCTGATCATGTGGATTTAGAAGGCATTCCCTGACTCTCAGAAACAATTAATCTTTGTCCTAAACTGACAAGACTTAACAAGATTGAAACATGCCTGCAAGCGGGATATATGGCTCTGCATCACAGCCAATAGTAAACAGCTTGAGCAGTATGCAAATCTGGCCAAAGTGGTTAAGGAGTATTTAGCATATCATCTCCCACACACCCAGTAGCAGAAGTTGTATGTTTGCATTTGGTTCTGAAAAGACTTAATATTCTATCTTCAGACTGCTTCGCACTAAGCTGCTTTTCTCTTCTGCAATCTGCTCTCTGTCTTTTCCCCAATTACTTAAGTGTCAGTTATGGAAGAAGAAGTTTTTTTCTTCATAACCAGCAAATCAGCAATGTAAAAAATAACTTATAGCAGAAAGTCTGTTCCTTACAAATCGTAGACCCTGCTCATTCCTAATATGATACTAAAAGAAATAAGGTGCATTGAGATAAGACATACAGCAGCAGTTAATCTGTGGAAATTAGTTTGGATAAACCTCTTTAGCCCAGAGCTTTGCAAGGGGGTGGGCTGGCACTCCAGAGTATGGAAAATTTCTCACTGCTAAAACCTGTCGATTTTTTCTTTACAACATTGTCAAGATCCACCCCTTTCTCTTTCACTTCACTGCTAGCACCCTCACGCATGCTCTTGTCCTGTCCCACTTGGACTACTGCAATGTTCTCCTATCTGGCCTTCCGGCTTCCCGCCTCTCCCCGCTGCAGTCTATTCTAAATTCTGCTGCTAGAATTCTCTCAATCTCTCCCAGGAAAACAGCCTTTCTCCCAATCTCTCTCTCTGCTCCTTGGCTCCTTGTAAGCAAACAAATCATTTACAGTGTTCTCCTTTTGACATTTAAGGCACTTCACTCAGTTTCCCCTCCCTACATTTCCTCACTTGTATGCCCGTACATTCCTCGATGTCAACTACACTCCTCCCAAAGCAACCAGCTTTGCATGCCGCACACCAACAATGCCCTTTCTCATCTTAAACCCTTCTCTCTTTCTGCCCCCCACATCTGGAATTCTATGCCCCTTTATTTTCGCCAGGAATATTCCCTCTGCAATTTTAAAGCCAAACTGAAATCTTACCTTATAGAGCATTAGCCCGTTTTTTATTTATATGTTTTATTTTATCCTTAATTAGTTATTTATGCTTAGTATATGTATTTATTGACCATTGTTTCAACACATTGTTACTTCTATATGTGTATGTAATGTCTTCCTCCCATTTAGATTGTAAGCTCTATGGGGAAGGGACCTCCAACTTCTTGTGTCAATCACTACCAAGAACTTAAAGTGAAGTATCCTTGTGATACTATACTTGTATTGTATTGTACAATGCACTTTTCCCATGTCTGTATTATATTTGTATTGCTGTATTGTACAGCACTGAGTAAATTTGTGGCACTTTATAAATAAAATCAGACATACATACTTACTGGGGTTCTTCCTGATAATATAATTGAACATTTGTCCTCACAGGTTTGACCCCTGGAATTAGAGATACCAGAGACATGGCCTGCAAACTAGAAATGTGGCCAGAAATAGCATGGTCTCTCACTGGCTATATCCTCTCTTTGTCTATTATATACTGCTTCTTTAGCTTTCACTAGTTCAGTGTTCCTGCCCTGTCCTGTAATAACCTGACTTTGGGAGGGAAGCACAATGCTTTTCTTCTCAGTGTTCCCAAAATGCTCTGCTCCCCCCAACAGCCCTTTACATCCTCTTCACAGGTGCAACATGGGGGGTAGGACTGTCAGACGGACCCCACAATTAAGGTATGGTTGTTCAAGCTGGAATTTATTTTTGGCTTGTTCTGGATTGTGCCATTCTAAGTCAATCTGCTGTAAGCCTTTTGGCTTTTTTATTACTCGTATTTTATACATTATTTTGGCTAATCTATGGATTTTTTTTTATTTATAATTCTTTTTCATTGTTTATCTTTCTGTTTAAGCCCTAAAACAATTAGTCATCTAGGCTGTAATTAACCCTGGAGATGGTTGCCAGGGTAAGGGACTACAGCAACAAAAAATCCAACTAAATATGAACAAGAGCAAAAATGTGAAATCAGTGCATATTCAATAACCTATTCATTGCATCTTTCCCCAAGCTGTTTGGTTTTTTTTTTGTCTGCAAAATAATCAGGTCAAATGTATCATTTCCGCTAGTTTTAAAGCTTCTATTTTCTTTACTACCTGTGATTGCTTTCAGATTGAAGGATAACCGATAATAAAATCATTACAAATATCGTAAATGTTCATTTTATAAATAGTTATTTTGTTCATTTGGAACAATATCACTATTTATCCTATGTCCTTCCATGTCCAGTTCTCAGGAATTTGCAGTTAATGTTTTGATTACAAAATACAGTCAAGATTTAGCAGCAGACAAATTAGAAAGTGTTTTTTTTTTACTGCTCTTTTCTCCCAGCAACACTTTAAATTCTGCACCCACTCATTTATACTAAAGTACACAAATACTTGTAGTCCTATGAGTGGGTGGGGAATGCAGGCAGCTACTGCAGAAAATCATAAATGGAAACACTTTTGACAGTGGAACAAGCTGAATCAAGTCATATTATACATAAATATGTATGCTATTTCTAGTATGTAAAACACTTTGGGCAGAGATGCCCAACCTTTTTCTGCCTGGGGGCCATATGAATTTACGACACGTGTCAATTGCCGCTTCAAAGTCGTGACTGTAAAGAAAAGTCGCGACTGTGACAAATTTTAAAGTTGCAACTGCAACAGTTTTCCATAATAAAGTCGCGACTGCAACAATATTCTCATTATAAAGACGCGACTGCGACAGTAGCAGTCTATTGTGACTGTCAGCTGGTGAATTCACACTTCTACACAACAATTCGACCTTCGGAATTTGGACCGGGGGTCAGATAGCACCGCGTCATGGGCCGTAGGTTAAGCATCACTGATTTTGGGGGTCATTTATCAAAGTGAAAATTCGACAGTCAAAGTGAATTCTCATCACTGGGTGGCTACGCCCTGATTTTCTAGTCCTTATTCACTAAACAGCAGATTCCCATAGCAAATGTGCCACAGGGACAATATTCCCATAGTGAAGTCGCTACTGCGACAGTAGCCGTCTATTGTGTAGTGTGTGAGCATCGTTATCTGGTGAATTCACCACTTTGCAGAATTTGCTGAATACCCGGATATGGGGAAGTGGCGAAATCGCAACTTTACTTGACAATTCATACTCTGATAAGTAACCTCCTTTATGTGTTACGTGGAACGTTTAGTGGCAAAGCCAAAAATCTAGTTTTCCTCTCCTTTATGACTGTAAAGGACCATCTCACTAGAATTAATTTTTATATTAACGTAGTCATTCGGGTTGGATAAAAACATCAATTGTCCAACCATTCCAATCTACTCTACCTAGTTACCCAGGGAAACTGAACCCCCAAACTTAAAGGAACTTTGTTAGACTTTTTACTCTGCAATACCCCTACTTATTTACAAATGACTCTGCTTTTAGGCTATTTTTTTATTTACTTGTTTCACAGTCTGAACATTACGAAATAAGTGCAGTGTATGTGCTGGGACAGAACTGTTTGTAGTCATTCGAGGCTTCCTCCTTTTTACAGGTTAATCACAGTACTTAATCCTATTTACAGTTTCACTGTAAGGAGAAACCAATTTCTTAAATGTCTGAGTCAGATGGACAATTGCCAGTACAGTAAATGATACTTAATAAAGAAGGTAGCAAAAGTCCTAGCCAAGCTGTACAGCTATAATTTATGGCTTTCTCACAGCTGAGTGCCTGATAATGATTGATGCTAGCAGGGCAAATGCCTGCCTTGGGCGGTGTCTGTAATGAATTTGTGGGGTTGATGAGATAGAATTATTTTTAATTCTAATCATTAAATAATCAAATAAAAGCTCCCTATGCCAGGTGCACCTCACTCTTATCCACCCCATTGGCCCAAAAAAATATAATAACCCCAGTCTAAAAATCTTATCTTTTGTTCATTGCCTTTAAAGTGCACTGATTTTATTGGATGACAAAAGTGCAATAATAATAATAATAACGACTGCTACATTTTATTTATAAAGTGGGAACATTTTCTCATCATACATACTGTATGTTGAAAAATGAAAGCAATTTTTTGCATGCAAACTGAGACTAGAGGTCAGGGGGATCTTAACTAACGGGATGCACCCATTTCTGGCTGGGGAAATCCAGAACAGTCCATTCATTGGTATAATTGCATATAAATAGCAATGCCCTGTAGCCTGCCTACAGCCTGTCTGTTTTGGCTTTCACTCATTGGTCAATGAAGCATCATTTCCCAACATTAGTTAGTTTCACTGGATACTGTGGACAAATATTTATCGAAGGAAAGCTGTAAGCCATATCTTCTATTAGCTAGCTAGCTCAGAAGATAAGTAACACAGGTCGCTCAACCAGTTTTAAGGGGCGTTCAGCCCATTTATTAACTGTTTGCAGGCAAAGATTATAGGTCTTACAACAGTCATGTAAAGGTCTGAGTTCACATTCATTTGCCACTTCCCCATATTCAAGTATTCAGAAAACTCTGCGATGTGGCTAATTCAGATTGGATGCTTACAGCAGATGCGGACTCACGGAGATCTTTGCCAAACAATACGTACTGTACTGAATTCACCAGTTTTACTGCACCAGATCAAAGTGGCGAATTATGGGGTTAATGGCGGCTCTCCTCCCGTTTTACTGACTACTCAAGAAACTGCTTCTGACCCTGTTGTCATTAATTCCTCCCCTTAATGAATAAGGAAGAACAAATTTGTTACTATAAGTGATATGAATACACTTCAACAGTTGAATTCTCACTTTATGAATAAGCCCCACAATGTTCTGAAAGTCCTGATGAAGTGAGAACCTTTTAAAATCTTGTATTTTGTTTTGCACACAGCCAATAAACTGACTGAACGCTCATTAAAAACTGGTTGAGCGACCTACGTCTCTGATCTCATTCCCCCTTTCCTTTTATACTTTCCATCTTTTGCTTCCAGTATGCTCTTCCTTTCTACTCACGTCTTACATTTCTCCAGATCATTGGTATACAGTATATTGTGAAAAGGCAGGTAGACAAGACAATCCACCCACTCGTTCTTATTAGCATGAAACAGAACAGTATAATTCTGGAACTTTCTACCAAGGTAGGCGTTGATGAATAGGACATTGGTTTTTAAAAGGAGTTAGATTTCTTCTTAATAATATAATATTTGAAATACCCTATTCCTTATTTCATTTGCAACTATACTGCAGTAGATGTTAAGGAGATTTACAAAGCTGAATATATTTAAAATAAAGTTCTAATGCTGATATATTTCCACTATGTTTCTAGCCTTCACTATTCTAAAATGTCTCATAATGGAAAACAACAGACTGAATTAATCTGCATATTTTTGAATGCTATTCTTAGCTATTTTATGTAAGATAACATATATTCTCTGCACTGGTCCTTTAAATATGGCGAGTAGGCAAGTACATAGTTCTAGTCAGTGTAGTTAAAAAATGCTGCTAATCAAATGAATCCCTAAGTTAGTCCTACTCGCCATATTTAAAGGACCAGTGCAGAGAATATATGTTATCTTGCATAAAATAGCTAAGAATAGCATTCAAAAATATGCAGATTAATTCAGTCTGTTGTTTTCCATTATGGTATGACATACTGTAAATATGGTAGTTACATCACTACAGAAAGAAATAATTATGTAAAATGGAAGTCCTGTGCTTTGAGTGCGTCTTCTAATTCGAATTGCAGTTATAGGTAAGTGACAACAAGCTAACCTATTCTGAAGGCTTTATTTGAGATGCCTACAGTTTAGGGAAATCACATTTGATCAGTTCTCCTGCATGTTTTCTCAAACAAGAAATAAAAAATTTAGAAGGACAAGGTCTTTCCCCAAAATCAGTAAGTTTATCATATACCACATTATAGTAAAACAAAAATAGGAAGACGATGATGCAACCATGGTTCGGTTGGGACCTTGGTACTTTTCCTGGCATCAGAACAAAGAGAATCTTACTGACCTCGATCTATCTTCTCATCTACATACTGATATATTCAAGAGCCTTGAACACGCAATGATTAACTATGTTATACAGTATTATATTGATCTTTTTTGGTTTCCACTATGTCCTTCTGAATACATCTACACAGGATGCTGATTATTCCTTGTGGTCTATTATATATATATATATATATATATATATATATATATATAAAATAAAACAGCTCATTTGTATGTATGTATAATTTTATTTATAAATCGCCATAAAATTTACACATCACAGAATTTGCTGATTTCCCGAATATGGGAAAGTGGAGAATTCACACGACAATTTACGCAACAATTCGGACTTCAGTCAATAAACCCCTATGATTTACAATTCCTTTTATATGACAGGTTAAAACCACGACGTTTGAAGTCATGTATTAAGCAGAGCTCTGCATTAGATTAGATTCAGTTCTAGATGAGTCTAGAAATGACATTGAACTATTTTACAACATATTTTCAGACTAAGAGTTTTTTTTCATTTTAAATAAATGGCTCTAAATACTTTAAAGAGTGGTTTATGTTAACAATACACGCTTTATATAAATATTCATGTTTCATTTGCCCCTTTCCCTTGTGAAATAGCAGTTTCACTTAACGAAACATAAAACACGATAAATCTGTTGTTTATTGAAGTAGCTGTAATAGACGTGAAAGAAATTCAGGGGTCATGTACTAATAAAACATCCCTGCCTGTTATTGTCTCCATAGTTACAAGAGAGAAACCAGCTGATGGGAAATGTTATGCTAATTTGTAAAGGGGAAGTGTGTAAGATGGTAGAATTATGCTACCGTGCAGTAGTTTTAGGTACCCTGGAGTTTCTTTTTAAATTTTATATTTATAAAATCTTAATAAAATATACTCATTGCAATGTCCACATATCTAGGAAAGAACAGTGAATTGTAAAATAAATCAGTACATACTGTACACTGGGCTGCTATCCCAGATGCTCATGGTCTTTTATAGCAATAGAGAAATAGATGCTATGTTCATTCTTTCCCTTTCTTGAGGTCCCGAAAGAGGAGAGAGATAAATGGGTGAGGAATAAGAGATCAATAAGGCAAATTCTCATTGTTGATGCTTTTGAAGCGGTGAAGTCATTTCCTACCAGACTTAAGGGGTAATTCAGCATAGTCCGAACTTACCCTCCAATCCTTCGCCTCTGCTCGCACAAAACTGTTATGCGCTCGCTGATGCCTGCGCGCAGACATCAGCAAATGCTTTAAAGGGATTCCAGTCTCGCGAGGCGACTTGAGTTGAGCATCGCGGAGACTGGAATCCCTTTAAAGCGTTCGCTGATGTCCGCGCGCAGGCATCAGCGAGCGCATAACAGTTTTGTGTGAGCAGAGGCGAAGGATTGGAGGATAAGTTAAAGCATGTTAAAGGTATATTACAAAACAAAGGGGTATGGTTTATGCCTTAAAGTTTACCTGTCACCTCACAACTAATACTAATTTAGGTTCTACTAATGAAATAAACGTTTCCTTAATTATATATGTATTTTAAAAAATGTAACTTTATACAGCGTTTCTCTCTGTCATCTTCCCTGTCAGCCTGACTTTTCTTTCCCGAGTTGGGTGGCCGGGGCTAAATGATGATTGACATTATAGCTCCTCCAATCAGATCCCTGAAATCAGGATCTAGAAGGGATCTGATTGGAGGAGCTATAATGTCGATCGTCATTTAGCCCCATCCACCCAACTCGGGAAAGAAAAGTCGGGCTGACAGGGAAGATGACAGAGAGAAAGTCATTATTTAGCAGCAAAATACATGACTCCCTTTCCCTACAGTTCCAGATTCCATTACCAGGCACCTATGGAATATCATATACTGGTCATCCCTTTAATAAGAAACAGAAACAAGAAATGATCTAATTAGTTTTTCAGAGCTTTACAAAGAGATGCCATATGGGGCTAAGCAATGGGCAGTATCCCAGTTGTCTCCTGAACCTGAATTGTTAAGCACCTTAATTGTAGCCTTGCAGTTTTTTTTCTGTTAGTTGATGACCAAACATTTCAATATAAAAAAACACACAGGCCCAGTCGGAACTCGGTTTCCAAGACGTCTCCTATGCGCTTTAAACAAGCAGATCTAACAGAAGACTTTCCATTCACAACTGGACAGTGACACCTATTGGTGTTCACATTCACAGACAACCGAGTAAACTGAATAGAAAAAAAAAAAAACTAATAAAAAAACCCAATAATATAAGAATGAGTGTAAATATAATCTATCATTTTGCTCTGATTCTTATTGAAGAATAATGGTACTCCCTTTGACTTCTTGGGCCTTTCTGACCCCATCTATCAGATAGAGGCATTCATCTGTTGATTGTTTTTTTTTTCATTTTATAATAATTTTTCCTGACTTATTTTTCTGCTTCAGTCTTGTTTTAATTTTTGAACATGTGCAGAAGGAAAAAAGCAGTGATGTTGAAAAGGAGGCATGAACCTATAGAGCAGTGATGGTGACCTCACTCACCAGCTCCTTCCCACGAAGTGCAGGGGCTGATAAATGATGCGCTAGGGGAGGAATGTTCCCCAGCAAGTGAGCTGTCTTTCAGTGTAGGCCGTGGATCTGACCTGAAAACTGTCAGGTTGGGTCCGTTGCCTGCACTGAGAGACTGGTCGCTCGCTGCGGGAATCAGGAATGATAGCGATGGCGACAGCACACGTGCCCACACGTGCCATAGGTTCTATAGAGGATTACGATGCCAGAACAGAAAAAATATAGACTGGTTTTATCTTTAAGCACGAGTCAGTGCTGGAGTGAAGGAGGTGATTGGTAAGTATAATCTGGCACTAATAAGAATCACCCCTAGGTATAACAGATATTAGTTTGCCTTTAATGCATCATTCTCATTTAGTACTGGACCAGGTTGTTACCCGGCTAACACACTTAGGGGGTAATTCAGCATAGTCCGAATTTACCCTCTGATC
>WMED01017340.1:0-13034 GCA_019650415.1 Pipa parva | reverse complement strand
GATTCCCCCTTGTTATACTGACAGTTCTTGGTATAAATAGATTGTGGGAGAGAGTTCCATTGTCTCACTACTCTTACAGTAAAGACTGTCCTCTTCTTTGTTGATGTAGAAACTTTCTTTCTCTTTAGATCTAGAGCAGGGGTCGGCAACCTTTTGGGCTGAGGGAGCCATATATGTGTGGCTCCCTTAGCCCTTTTGAATCCGGAGCTGCTGACATGACATAGGTGACGTCAGCAGGTCTGGATTGGCTAGCAACCCAGAAGCCGGTGACGTGAGCAGCTCTGGATTGGCTAGCAACCCGGAAGCACTGAGAGCTTTCTCTCTACAGCGCTTGTCGGCAGACTGTAATGAGCGGTGTTTGCACCACTCGTTACATTAAAAGAGCCAGATATGGCCATCAAAAGAGCCATATCTGGCTCAAGAGCAATAGGTTGCAGACTCCTGATCTAGAGGATGCCCCCTTGTCATACTTATAGTTCTTGGTATAAATAGATTGTGGGAGGAATCTGTACTGAACCTTATTACAGTATATATACCTATTATTACGGTCGTCAGGATTCTTCTTTTTCAACTAACTAACCACAATTTTTACAATCTTTCTTGGTACTATATATTGAGCATTGCTTTTATTACTTTAGTAGCTGCCTTTGAAATAACTGGTGCCCAAAATTGTACACAGTATTCCATGTGTGGTCTGACGAATGCTTTGTTAATCAGTATAATTATGTTCTTGCCAAGGTTGTTTGGCGCTCTAGGCGGAGTAATGAAATCGCCCACCCCCTCCAGTCCTTGATGACTGACACACCTGCATAATCCCACTCTCAGACTCTCAGCCTGCTGCACCGCTTAGTAGTCTAGTAGTACTTCTATGCAGTGGCGGCCCGATGATTTGATTCTTATTCTCTGTGCGCTGCTCTGTCTGGAAGCTCTGGGAATTAGAATCAGATCATCATCACTTCTGCATAGAAGTACTAGCAGAGTGCAGGCATCTTACTCCCCAGCGCTCACAGGAAGTGTAATAAGTGATGGGGAGAGGAATCGCTATAGCACTCAGATCAGCGCTACATCACAGACATCCGGTAAGGGAAAAGCTGGGTAAGGAGAGGGACACCCGGCGTACAAGACGACCCCCAAATGTTCAGATGATTTTCGGAAGTTAAAAAGTCGTCTTATACGCCGGCAAATACAGTAGTTTAAAGCCATATGCTCAACTTTGTCCTTAAAGATCAGACTCTAATTACTGTACAGAGAAACAGAGTTTCTGTTTATTAGTGGAACAGATGAATAATAGGGGAAAAGACAAAGAATTAGAAGCCCTTGGCAATCAAAACAACCAAAAGCCTCTATCACTTACATTTATTTTTGAATTTCTATTAATAATTTTTAAAAGTGGGCAAAATAAAGTGAATAACACAAGCAAAGGTTGTAATCATTGTATATACTCCTCAAAAATGCCTCCCAGCTCTCCATAGTCCTAATTAAAAAAACAATAATAAGTGTGTTTCCATGATATACCTATTGTAGACTGTCTGCATTCTGGAATGTAAATAGGTTTATGTTTAAGTAATATTTTACACTACTGCTGTAAACACTTGCAAGGGGGTAATTCAGCAAAGTGCGAACTCACCTCGCGATCCTTCGATTCGCCTCAGCAAAATTGTTACACACTCGCTTCTCTCCTACACGCGGACATCACCAAACGCTTTAAAGGTTTTCCAGTCTCGGCGAGGCGACTCGAGTGGTCGTGAGGTGAGGCGAATCTCGAGCATTCGACTCCAGTACCTTTAAAGCATTCGGTGATGTCCGCGTGTAGGAGAGAAGCGAGCGTGTATCAATTTTGCTGAGGTGAATCGAAGGATCGCGAGGTGAGTTCACACTTTGCTGAATTAACCCCTTGGTAGCAGGATCACTAGATGGCAGCCATTCTGAGTAGGAAGCAGGACTGATATCTGATCATGTGATATATATGTTAATAAAACCTGCATTTACAACATATTCTACATTCTGAAAAGTTTGATCACTACACGTATGTTACATGATCAACTGGTAAAAGGGAACTCCGAGCTTCGCTCATTACTCACCTCTAATGACAATGCCACAATAGCGGAAAAACAAAGTATCACAAACAGCATCATTTTTCCTGAAATAAGAAAATTTGCTTTTGAAAATCTGGTTTTGTCTGAAGAAAAAAAAAAAACACAAAATTTGTCTAAAAGTGTCAAACGGCATATTAAGGGGGTTATTCTGTAAAGTCCAAATTGTCCTGTAAAGGTGTGAATTCGCCAGCTAAAGTCAGTCGCAATAGACTGCTACTCTCGCAGTCACGTCTTTATAATGAGGTTATTGTCTCAGTCGCAACTTTACTATGTCGTGACTTTACAATGGGAAAATTGTCGCAGTCGCGGATTTGCTATGGGAATCCGCTGTTGCAAAATTTTACGGCCGAATTTGGTCTTTAGAAAATAACCCCCTTACAAATCTCTTTTTTCATTTTCAGCTTGCGTTTATTGACAGGCCCTGAGGAGCTTGTTCATCAAAGTGAAAATTTGACTGTCGGAGTGAATTCTCATCATTTGAGTTGCTACTCTCCGATCACAAATTCTCTACATCTTATTCATTAAACAGAGGATTCCCATAGCGAAGATGCAAATGCGTCAGTAGCCGACTCTTGTGTAGCGTGGCTTAGTGAGTCAGATAGTAGGAGTAATTCCATAACAACCCCCCCCCCAATTATCACCTTTAATCTGGTGAAGTAAAACTGGCGAATGTGACACAATTTTTGTGAATTTAAATCTTTATGTGACAGTTCAGGCTTAATAAATAACCCCTTTAAAAAGTGTTGCTGCTGCATCCACCAGAGCTTTCAGTGCTAGGGAATACCCCATAGTGAATAATACATCTCCAGCTGAACTACTGGTAGAATAGTCAGTTATCATCTCCACCTATCGCAGTGTAACCTATAGTGAAGGAACCTAGGAAAGTCATATAACCATGCTTCAAGAATGAAATAAAGCCCCTATAGATGTATGTGCTGGAGGGGAATGAGTGGTGCTTAATGTTATATACTTTATCTGTTCTCATTTAAAATCTTCTATTCGATATAGTCTTCTATAAATGTTTTCTATTCTCACAAATGTGTATTTGCACCAGTCCGTCAGTGAGAACCCCTACCGTAAGGTGTATCTAGCTGGAGAACCAAAATTGAAATGTGTGCGGGTTCGGCTGGAAGTTGTGGGTAATGAAAGCAGCCGAGAGCTCTTAATATAAAATGCTCGGTGCTTATTAATGTTGCCTAGTGTATTTGTATGTACTACATTGGGAACGCAGAACTTCTAGAAGTGGATCACCAGCATATAAAAGAGAACGGCTGTTGGAATTCTTACCAGAGTGTTGCTGATCAATATTCTCTCGGAATTTCTCCATACTATGCGTTGCTTTTTCCCAGCATACAATCCACTTTATTTTCTCAATGTCAATGGCAAGTCTGCTGATTGAAGTGTAGGGATCTACCCTTTTCATCTCTCCACCAATCAACAAGCTGCCAGTAACATGAAACTATACAAGGAAACCGTCTTTGTATATAATACAATTACAATATAGAAATTAAAAATCACAACAATAAGGTCTTTTGTCTACTTTTTATCACAAGTCGTTTTTTCTTACTTTTGGTTCATCGTTCAAATAAGGTCAACTATTGCTAGTGGGACTAACGATTATTATAACCTTCCTTGGACAATTGTTTGGGCAATAAAGGATTGAAAAAGTTTCTAAAAACTAACTCCCCTGATTGTGATTTTTTTTTTTTTTTTTGCTGTACATAGTTTCCTATAACATCGAACAATGCCACATTATGTTAACACTATTTCAAACAAAGAAAACTGATATCAGATCAGTAACATTATAACAATATCTGTTAACCTTACATTTAATAGTATGAATTCTACTCTTGTAATACATCAGTTCTAATTATATAGGTGAGTAGCTCATTAGTATTAGATTTCACGTGTAACGTCCTGTAATGTACAATCTTACAAACATCAGACTGACATCTGATTAATGTTTATGTAACTTCAAGTGAACTGACAGCTTTAGGGGAAATTTGTTACAGTCGAAAACTATTTTTTTTTTCTACTTTTCCAAATAAAAATGTGCCTTCAAGTTAAATAATAAATATATCTTCTATTTCATCATATAAAATAAGATATTATATAGAAATTAGCCAAACAGCTAGGTCTGAAATGAGATGTTCAAATGAATTTGATTGGAATGTTTAGAATAGAATAGAATAGATATTTATTGTCACTAGAAATACAATGTATATCATATATTTACAGTGAAATGGGAGGATTTATGATTTTCTACAGCCAGAACCACATAGTGAAATATTTATTTATTGTAAGTGCTTTAGGTAGAAAAATTGGGCTGTGGTGGAATCCTTGTTTTCTTATATAAACACGCCAGGTATTTATCTTTCTTACAGTAAAGTGTGACCTCTCTGTTGTAAATGCAAGAGGTTGACAAATTTGTCCATCCACATTTGAAAAAAAAAATAGATTCTCTTGTCTCCTGCATATTCATGATTCTTTCTGTACAAATCAGCTGATTCATATAAATTCTTTACAATATAATAAGAATAGAGGCTTCAACCAGTGGCAGATCTACAGAGCCTGTGCAGGATCAGACCCTAGGACCTTGTAAGTAACTAAAACTCCAATGCATTTAAAGAAATAAAGTCTAGTCATTTTAAAGGACCGCTATTGTCTCAACATGCATAAAATTCTTGTTTATGCTGTGATATTTATGTGTTTAACCAATATCGTTTTTATTTATTGCATGCATATTCTAAAACCCCTTTAATAGGGCATTTCTGTAATATTTCCATCTCTCATTGATTAGCACTAGCTCCACTGATTAGAGTTTTCAGTGCACCTGTCACCGATTGAACAGGAGGCGAGTCCAATCAGATTAAATCACATGTTCCTTGCAGAGACCACGGGTCTGGACTAATTGTGATACATTACTAACATAAATATTTTTGCACTTTAAGTAGGAGCTTCCAACCATCAAAATTAGCTTAATTGTTCCTACACATACATAATTAACCTTATTTATTAACAATTAAGTCACATAATATAAGATAATGGATACTGCAGAACGCCCCTCTCCATTAACAGATTGATTTTTTAGTCTATAAAACATTGTGCTCACCTGTGTATGCTGGAAGCAGGTGGTTGTATCTTTTTGAAGAAATTAGTATAATCTAAAATCATTGGTTCTGACCGCTTCCTATATATAGGGACCGGGGCCATCTTGTGCTTCCTGTTTCCTCCATTGTTCTTGGAAGGTAGGATAGTTCATTCGTTTGTTAATTACAAATTCCTTAAAAGATGCCTCGGGTCATTATGTCATAATGCACATGTAATCAAATGAATTGGATTTATTGTCTGAATGCACAAAGAGTAATTAGAGGAAACTAATTCTATTTTTTTTTATGTTGTTTATTATGCCTGGAGTGTGTCAACGTTCTTCCCGGTATGTAGGATGAAGTCCTTAAATAAACACAGGTGTTTTTTTACTAGTTATAAACACTTAGCTAAAAGAACCTGTCATGGTATAAAAACACCAGCATAGATTCATTTGTATTATTTCGATTAGATATTGTCAATTCTTTGTGTTGACAACTGCATCAATTTTTTTTTAGAAACACTGTCATCCATTAAGAAAATTGTTTGTAAGGTTCTTCTGAGCTTCCTAAAAACTCTGCCTCATTTCTCTTGCAGACTTTGAGACTTCGCCGCCACTATCAAGTTCATATCGTCAAAATAGTCACAAATTAATTTCTCCTTATTGGCTAAGCAGCGACTAGACTTGTTCAACAAGCGGACGGCAACGAATGCTGTTGAACGCGTTGTGTGGCATAATTGGTTGAATAGAAGTAGAATACCATTAACCCCCTAATTCACCACTCTGATGTGGCAAAGTCAAGTGGGTGAATTAGGAGCAGTACACCTAGTCGCATTCGCTCATTCGACAGACTCAGACGCTTGGTCAGTAGTTGAAAGTACCTATGCATGCGATGTGAAGTACTCCATAAGATGGTGACTATCGTAGTCACCTGATTTGGTCATGTATTTGCCACATCACAGAGTTTGCCCAATAAGCAAACATGGGGAAGTGGTGATCAAATGCAAATTCATAGCTATACATGAATATCCAGCCTTTAGTCAGTAAGGCCCATTGACTTTCTTAGTGATGTCTCTGCAGTTAATCCCAGACAGTCTAGATTATGTTAATATGTAGGATATGCAGAGGTCACAACATCAGAATTTTTTTAACTGGAGATTTTTGGTGACCTTGTCTTTGTGATTGGGGTCATTATCTTACAGAAAAATAAAGTTGGGAGTGAATAGATGCCAATTGATGGCATTGAAGGATGGGAGCAAATCTGTACTTTCTGACATTTCTGCTTATTCCAACTCCTGTTCTCCACTTTTTTTCCTATTTTTGTATTGGTGAACCTCATGAATTCAGGGGATTGAATGTTTGGTAAGATCCTTCCATGAAACCCAAGTCTAACGAGACTTCCCCGTAAGGTGCAGGGGTGTACATGAGTTCAGAGTTTTTTCTTTACGTTCAGAGCTGATTGCGGTTTCAGCCATGACAGTTCATTTTCTCTATTTTTACTCAGCTTTCATTGTATCATTGCCAACCCCTGTTTTCCAGTGTGATTTAAATTTGAAATCTCCTTTCTGGTGACAGTTTTTATGCTCGGGATCAACGTTGCCGATGGAAGATGACCACGTCCTGCTTTATCGTTTTGCTCACTCTTAACACAGTGTATGAATTAAAAATTTTAATGTTAAACTTTAAAATTCACCATTTCTTCACTGAATGTCCTTGACTTGGTTCCATGTTTCTACAGACAGGCATGTTTCACATACAGTTAGTCCTCGGGTTACGACAGTCTCGAGTTACGTCATTTTGTGGTTATGACGCTTTATACGACGCCCATTCCTACTTATGTATGTGCAACTACGTGCAGCGGCAGAAGTTCTGTATACTGTACCCAGTTACATGAGGAAAATGAGTCTCCTGCAATGCTATAACACCCTATGGTCCAACTTATGTCAAAATTCAGTTTACGCCGTGTAAGAACGGATCAACGTTGTAAGTCGAGGACTACCTGTAATCAGTTTTATACTCTAATTGTGAGTATCTATGGTAGTGGCTATTTGTTTTTCGTTTATCTAATTGTATAAATTAAATACATGTTAATTTTAGGTTTATTCCTAACTCTATTTAACTTACATGTACTATTTTGTATTATAACCCGGGAAGGTTCACTTGTTTCCAGTTTATTTGTGCCCCAGGTAGGCTTTGTTGTAGTTCCTAGTATGTTTTCTTAATTTCTACATATTTAATATGGACTTTAATCCATAAGGGAGGTTTTTGTAAGTTGATGTGAGCAGTCTCTAATTCTGGATCTTCACTGATTGGACTTTATCATCAATTAGGACTCATGGGGTGGTGTTTCGGGTGTGGTTTTACACTTAAATGTTTGTGTTTCATACACCTAAGGTTCACTTGATAAAGGGCCATTGGCTGGAAACTTGTCATGTACCTTGTTGTGGAATAAATTAGACTTTTTGAAGCCATGTGCTTTTACCCCTTTTACTTTTTCATATGAATTTACTGCATCGTGACGGGGGATGAGAGGAGTATTTTTGCACTGGTGGATTTGAATTGGACACACCCTACTATTTTCTATTTAGATAATCAGTTTTGTTTAATAAACTTGAATTGTCACTAATCATCATCGTTTGTTAAAGTTTGAAGAAATCTGCCATTTTTGCTGACGCTTTAAGAGCACAGGAACATTGGGTATTTTTTAATCGCGCCATCTTTTCTTCATTTCATTATCCTTTGAGAGTTGCTAAATCTCTCCACCTAATCTGTAGTATGAAATGGGAGTAACACAAAAGCGTATAGATTATCTTATATACTACATCATGCTAAAGTGAGGATGTGTGCATCATGGTGTTTGTAGGTAGCTCAGTGATAAACCCCCCCAAAAGTTACGCGCAGTAACAAACCGAAAGCTGGTAACTGTTAGTTCAGTAGATAGAAGTACTTATTACACAATAGTGTACAGGAGCTAAAAAGCATCTATTGCAGGTAGATCTGAATGATAAGTTGAAATCATCTTTGGGGCATAACTCAATTTCCAAAAGCAAAACCCCCCCACTTAGATAGGTCAAGTGATTTTCTTGTTGGAATTTCACTTTAAAATTCCAGTGTCATCACAGTGTCACAGAAATATTTATTTTGTGTTTATAAAAAGGTGTGTGATCTGTTGAATCACTCTAGAGATGCAAATGCGTTCAGTTTTCAGTTATCACGTTCATGACGATGACAGGTGTCTTACATCACATCCGCTGCTATTATTTGAAGCCAGCTTCATCAGAACAAGACTGGGAAGTTTTAAACTCGTGTGACTTTAGACACAATCCTTACATGACACAATCCTTACACATGGAATTTTTACAAGCTGAATTTCAAAACATTTTTTGTGTAAGTTTACAATATGTTGAACCTAGGCAAATATACAAATGTATATTATAGTTAAAATGAAATGGGACACAAATATGTGTGCTCCAGACTTAGGGGTATTTATCATAGTGAGAATTCAACTGATGGGGCGAATTTTATTAAACTCAGAAAAGCCATTTGTGCTTTTTCAAGTTTAATAACTCGGGAGAAGGCTTTGAAGTTTCTCCCGGTAAGTATCGCGAGATTTGCCTCGTGCGATACTTGCGGTGACAAACTTTTTTTATTAGATATATCCATGGAAAGGTAGCTATACTGTATGGCTTCCCTATCCATGGATATATTTAATAAATAAAAGAGTTTCTCACAGCAAATATCGCACGAGGCAAATCTCGCGATTCTTACCGGGAGAAACTTCAAAGCCTTCTCCCGAGTTATTAAACTCTGAAAAGCACAAACGGCTTTTCCAAGTTTAATAAATTTCGCCCTTGAATTGAATTCATGATCACTTTGGGTGGCTACACCCTGATTCTCCACTAAACAGTTGATTTTCATGGTAAAGTCATGACTGCATCAGTAGTCGTCTATTGTGCATTGTCATCAGCTGGTGAATACCCAAATATAGGGAAATGGCGAATTCACACCTTTCCATGACAATTAGGACTTTCATGAATAAGCCCCTTCAATTCTCAGATAGTATTGGCCCCGCTTACAAAATGTATGTATTCTAAAGACAAATCAGATGTTTTCTTGTTTCATCAATTAACATTATTTTATTTTAATATAAAAAGCACAGCATCAATTCCATAAGTTATTGTCACATATTGATTTCTTCATGCCAGCTGGCCAACCTATCAACCTGATACTTCAAGGATTCCAGTTCCCACACACAGCTGGGAAATACTACTACATTCCTTATTACAGTTTCTGAACCTAACCCTAATTATTGTAAACATGAGTGGAAATACAATATAGTAAAATTGCTTGGTGTGGCAGATGTCCACCTTGGCTAAATGAACCTCTCTAGAAAGTCCTGCATCAAGATTCCGGAACATGGAAGAGGATATGCCAAGTCAATTCTCATATCTAATATTTCATTTTTGATATTGTGTATATTGAAGTTTTGATTGATCCAGTTAAAGATCTTAGTCCAAAAGCAGCAGTGATGTATCTAATAAATGGTGTTTTTTTCCATAGTACATGGGGGGCACCTACCAATAGATAAGAAGGAAATCCATGTGATTAACAAACACTTGCCTGAAAGAAGCATTTCAATTTCTAACTTGCTTTTTTCTTATTGTTCTTTGAGATGTCATTAGACCAAGATCTTGCAGTGCATATGTACAGCACTCTGTAACAGTGTTATCTCTATACAGAAACATCCAATGTAATATTCTGTGGAGAAAGCCCAAAAAATATGCACACAATGGTGCCTGAATCTGTGATAACACAATGTGTATAGGAAGACCCAAACATACCAAGATAGTGTATGGATAATAGGAAGAAACACCAGGACAAATACAGGTGATGCAGAATATAAATACAAACTGCTCACCAGATATTAAAGGTTTTATGAGCCTTCAAATGACACTCAAATGGGTAAATCCTCCTCCTAGTGTCTCAATGATATGAGTAAGACAATGCTGAAACACTTCCTGTAGATGATCAATGCAATCTTAGCCGTGTCCCACACAGGGAAAGGGATGAGACCAAATACTCCAATGGTATATTCAAAAATTTTAATAATAATAGAAAGTCAAAATTCTACTCACATACAACTCAGGTGATGGATTGTTACATAAAATTTGGATGGAAACAGTCATTTGACACTGATGAGGCTCTGAGTAAAATTCCTTCAGAATATATGCCCAAGTGTAGTGTGTCCTCCTTCAGGCTACTCTCTCAACGCGTTTCGCCAGGAATATTTGTAGCATGTGTAATGACTTTTGCGGTATCATAAGTTCCTTAAATACCCACTTCTGTGTAAAGCCGGAAATGACATGAAACGTCATGTCCGGTTCAGTGGAACGCATATGCATTTCAAATCTGTATACAATGGTGAGATCGTGTGCCGGAAATCAGCCATACAACGTCACGTCTAGATTCAATGGAACGCATATGCGTTCCATAATATCATAGTAAAAATACTACATATGCAGTATGCAAATCGCACATCAAAATATATCACGATCCCTCCAAACTTATAAGCTTAATTGGAGATATCAAAATTATTATTATGGGCCCTTTACAGCCACTTTAGAGCTGAAAAAAAGCTGTTACCTATCCCCCCAGCATAGATTCCATCCAGGGGAGGAGTAAAAGCCCGAATTATATATATAAGGGCTGATCAAACACACAGAACTGTAAATATATATATATATATATGTATGTTATCTCTATAGTTATCTTACAGCTTGGGGGTGATTACTTGTAGGAAGATAAGGGATCTTTATTTGCACATCTGGGGGGCCCATAACTACCATCCTGGAATTATTCACTGGGGACATAATATCCATAAGTGAAGCACAGCAGTGATTGAATTTGAGTAACTCCCAAAGCATAAATTCTGGGATTAATTATCCCAAAGGTCATCTACAATAGGTTTAGAGGGCAAATAAAAATCAAATAATTGCAAGGAATAAGTTTCCTGTGATATGCAGTCCTTTGAGTAGACTTGGGATGGGCATTGCCCAATGAGGGGGCTTTGTAAGACAAAAACTGTTGTTTCTTACTTTTACATCAGAATTCTGCTTCTGCGCTTGCTCAATTCCCTGAAATCACTCAGGAACAGGAAGTGAAGAGGATCTCAGTGGTTGCCAAGAACAGAAGAAATCAGGAAGCTAGGGCAGGAGGCAGCGCTTGAGTATTAAACTCCTATCAGTAGGTATTTACCCTCTCCCCCTTCACAATGACCCCTAGAGAAAACAAGCTTTAGTTCTTCTGTGAAACTTTCAAGGCAAATATGTTAAAAATAAAGTAGCTAAAAAAAATGTTTCAAACCCACAATAAAGTATCCAAAAGCAGACAAAACGGATTAAAAACACTTTATTCCCAGAGATGCAGCAGTGCAGAATACAACCAGGGCTATAGTCAAAGTCACAGATGACACAGTTGTGATTGCATTAGGCCCCTAATTTTGCATAATCATGGGGGTAAAGACTTAAGGTGCCTAAAGTGGTTGTAGCATTTTCAGTTGTGATAAGGCCAAAAAGCTGAGGGGACAGGGGGTTATTTATCAAAGTCTGATTTGTGTTCTATTGTATTTCTATAGCTCTGATATATTACGCAGTGCTTTACAGAGATTCACAATTCACTTCAGTCCCTGATCCATGGAGCTTACAATCTAGTTTCTCTATTCAGTCACACACTCAGATGTATGTTTTAGGATTGTGGGAGGAAACCCATGCAGGTGCAGGGAGAACATACAAACTCCATGCAGACGAAGTCCAGGGTGGAAAGGAACCCAGAACCCAGCGCTCCAAGGCAACAGTGATAACCGCTCAGCTTTACCACTACCCCTTGAAGTGTGAATGCATCACTTCCCCATATTTGGGTATTCAGCAAACTCTGCAACATGGCAAATTCCCCAGCTAACTACAGTGTCACACTACACAGTAGATGGTTACTGATACAGTTGTGACTTCATTATGGGAATACTGAGGCAGTCGCGGATTTACTATGGGAATCAGGTATTTAGTGAATAAGAGTAGGGAATTAGAGCGTAGCCGCCTAAAGTGATGTGAATTCACCTTTACAGTTGAATTCTCAGTTTGATAAATACAGGAAGTCTCATGCGCCACTACAGTGCTGGTAGTGTTGCTTTTACATGCATTTTGAGTTCTGATTGTTTGTTGTTATCTTGCTAGTTTGGAGTTGTGTTTGTTTGCTAGTCACTTGCCTCCTTACAGCAGAAGAAAAATAAAACTATTATGTTATTGTAATAATTAGCCAAATGCAAACTTTTTTCTTTTTAAATTTGCTGTTATTATATATTTGATCAGTTTTCCAGCTAGATGGTTGAGTGACATTAATACGACTACCAGGTAATACAGTATACAGATTATCCACTGTGTGCAGCACAGCACAGAAGCTGGACAGGGTGGCAGTGAGTCAATAGGGTCCTGGTGGGTGGTCACATGTATCTGGAGCTAGGCTGACTGAACTGCAATCCACAGCTGCTGGAGTTTGTATGGGGCAGGATCCACAGAGTGGACATGACCATCAAAAAGGTCCCACGCATGCTCAGTTGGGATCAAGTCTGGGGAATTAGGGCAAGAGCAGCACTGGAAGTCTTGGTCAGGCTCTGGAGTTAATCTCTAACTGTGTGACTTGTTGCATTGTTCCCCCGAGGGAAGACAACCAGCATGTATGGCTGTACGTGATCTGCAAGAATGGATTCATATCCAAATCGTTTGAGAGCACCTTATATACACACAAACCAACTCACAACACATGACTTCTTTTATGAGTTACATCATAATAATGTA
>WMED01017339.1:0-13034 GCA_019650415.1 Pipa parva | reverse complement strand
GGCTCCTATATAGTGCACCTCGATTTTTTTGTCTACATGATATCGTTATGTTTACTTTTTGTCGCAGTGAGGGATTGAGCAAACCAATATTCTCTTGTTTATCAATCCAAGGAGGCAGAGGTACCAAGGGAGAATACATGGATTCCTAACACTTCCACAATGAGAGGACTTTTTCTAAGGCTTTTGGCACATTGGATTCAGTAGTGAAACTGTGCTTAGATTCCAGCACCATAAAAATTGCATGATTTTGACTCAACTGCAGGTTTAGGTGACCTTATGAGGTGACCTCATAAGACTTTCAAACACTTATTATATAGAGCTGTGTTTGCAACTGTAAATACTAGACAGTACATACAGATAAATAATTATGGGATTCCCAGAGTTACTTATTACATTGTTCCAAGACTATAATATAATGAAACTTGTACCATAATACTTTGTGTTCACAAATGCTTGCAACGGCTAAGTGGATGAATGTGAATGGTACAATGTCTTTGTAACTAGTGGCAGCAACGGATCTCAGTGCTATCAGTAGGTTTGCAATTATGGACAAAAGAGAAACAATCTACATTAGGCTTTCGAGTGTTCTACCACCAGCCTGTGGTACAGACCTCCTGTGCAAAAAAAAATGGTGCAAGATAAACTAAACCTGGAACAGAAAGTATGACACCAGATCCATGTCATTCAGGATTTGTATGGCACAGGGAGAGGACAAATATTCAACTGTTACAAATTTTTAAAAGGATTAAGCAACTCAACCCCTGGGGACACCACCCCTTATAACTATTACTTGGTGGGGCCAAGGGCTACCCAAACAATAATAAATGACACCGCTGAGACATATTATAATACATGTTACAAAGTGTAATTGATGGCAAAGTTCCAACAGAAGACAACATTGTAGAGAAAGCATTGCTCTCATCTAAAGTTAAAGAAGCAATAAGGACTTTGTCCTACAGTGGCTCATAAATAAAAAAGAAAGGTCCCCAGTGGACAGAATGGGAATTGTTTATTCAAAAAAAAAAAAAAACAGAAACGGAAAAAAATGAATAAACAGGCAGAAAGCACTTCATGAACTCAACTTCAAAGATAACATTTTTACAGGGGCTGTATTTAAATAAACGCCATGCTAATCCATGGTTTTATTGGTCCTTTAGGAGATAGAAGATGGCTGGAACCGTCACAGACACAAAGCAATACAAGTCAGGAATTTAAACTTTTTTTTTTAACATTAACATTTAAACAAATATGATGATGGATTAACTGCCAAATCATTACAAACATTTTTTTTCCTGGTGTTACATGCCTTTTAAACACTCCATAAAACCGCACACAATAAATTGTTGTTTGTGTTTCTTTATATTTTTAAACCTTTCACTCAAACAAAGAAACCTTTATAAAACATAGGTTAATGCAAACATTCAGAGTATGTGCATTAAGGTAGAAATGTCACCTACGTCTACAGGTAGAACATTTGATGTTCAATACAGTTTGCCCATCAATTAAACTGTCAGCTGCTATGTTACCAGATGTCGTACCTTATGCAGGCAGCAAGCTAAAACCATTAATATAATATTTTGCTTAAAACCTTTCACGCTAAACTGATCAGTGTCATAATGTTTTCCAGTTTACATACCAGATGGATACAAATGTCAGCACATTCATGCAAAACATACAATTACACATGAGGAAGAAGGTTTTCTTTAGCAGCCAGTAGGACACACGTACAACCTTGTGCATTGATGCATTTAGAGAAAGGAGAAGGTTACTTTACTTCTATTAGAATCATCGTTTACATTGAGATTTGACCTAGTGGCATGTTTGCAATGGCAGATGGCTGGTGATGATGGAACAGACAAATCAACTATTCTTTGGGAAAAAAAACTTTAGTTGGGAATGAATTGGCTCATTGTTTGGTATTGACAGTCATCATACTTGCTAGTTTATGGCAAATGAAAAACACAAATTGAAGATACAAGATGATTAACCTACCTAGTACTTATTATCGGTGATGAAAATACAAGGAATCATTTATAGGCCCTAAACATACCAGTGGAACCTAGAAGTGGCTTCTAGATATTCCTTTTTTTTCCCCATGGTTCTTCCATCTGAAATGTCTCTTACTTTCTGCATTGTCACAGAACAAGGGTTTTAGCTTCATCGGTATAATGCTTTGATGAAACAGTTACTGGTCACTGTCTCTGGTATAAAAATTCACATGAGGACAACATAGCCTAAAATGATGTAAATGCCTTTAAAAGGGGCCACATTTTTCATCAAGATTGGGATTATAATCTCTAAGGGTTCTGACCCAGATCACAAGGCCAAGAGGTTACTCTCCCAAAGATGAAGTGGAGCCCAGTCAATCCCAGTGTTAACTAATACCATTTTGTGGCCCCTGACTTTCTGTGGTGGGAAAGATTGACATCTCATGTCTAGGATAGCATGAGCAAGTCAGAGCCACAGCTGGTCCAACAGTGTCAACCAATAGTACTTACAACTAGACAACCAATAGTGTCAAATCCAATACAGTCAAACAGAAGAGGGTCAGGCTAAAAGGAGTTAGAGACTCTAACGCCATGCCTGAAAAAGTTTCTTCACAAGATCTACTAATGAATCCACAGTAAAACTCATTATAAGGGATTTAAATCCCTTTTCACCTTGTGCATGTGTGAAAATTAGTGAGGAACTAGCCATGTAAATACAGTGGTGGGTTGTATAGGAATTTTAGGTAAAAAAGAAAAACAAACTATTAGGGTACTAGATACAGACCTACAGACAACTACAAACATACATCATAGTGGAATCTGGAACCCTAGAACCAGGAAGTATCAACAGAAATAAAAGGTAGAAGCAATGAAATTAAAGAACTGTGTGGGGGAATCTTCCTAATCATTCCTGATGTACAGATCCAGCGCCACCATCATTATCAACATCAAGCACACCTACAATAAATGAGGATCAACCTCTGTATAATTCTTTTTCCGTGGGATTTGTGAGGCTTTTTTTTTTTCCTCATTTGACTTGCTCACAGACTAAGCATTTGTTATCGGATTAGATTTGAGGCGAACATAAAAGAGCTTGTGTGTTCATTATGATGTTGAAATACAGTCAGTTGCTCACACACTCGGCTATTAGACGTTCATCATCAGAGTACAATGCACAATATTTCTCCATGCTGACAATAGCACAAGGAAAACAAATGTTAAATATCAGGCACATTGAAATGCATTTGCTGCCCGAGACTAGTTTTATTATATACAAATCCCGAAAAAAAAAAAAAAAGGATTCTAGAATTATGGGAATATAAAACAGATAATTCGAGAAAAGGATCAATAAACAATCTATTCTCGGGCGAGATTTCCACAAGAAGAGGCCTCTTAAAAATTGTAATCTAATCTGTATCACCATTTTTAACACAGCGAAGGGCATATTTATCAAGATGAGAAGGGAGGGTGTCTTTTTTTCATTTTTACAGCAAAACTGCAACTTTCCCCCCGGTGAAAATGCCAAGCTGTACAATTTTGTAGATGTGCATGTGTCGTAAAAAAAATTGGTAGTTTTGCTTTCAGAAATGTCTGGTGTAATATTATGGTAAAAAAAAATGTGCAGTTTCACCAACAAAAACAAAATGTCCACAAAAAAGCATAAATTAAATATTTTGTGGCTGTCAAAAATAGCAAAATAAATAAACAACATTTTTGTAAGCAAATCTTGATAAATATACTGTAATGTAAGAACAGTGCCAATCATTTACTGAGGTCTGAACAAACCAAAACAACCAATTAGCCGACCTCTGGTTGGTTGCTGTAGATTACTTGAAGTGGGAAAACAATTGTCCCGGAAATATGTATGTCTATAGTTTTTAACATGGAAGATCAATACTGGCAATATTATTTTGTTGAGATTGTAAGGGGGGTTATTCACTAAGGTGCGAATTCAACTGTCGAATTCTCAAACAGCAGATTCCCATAGCAAATCCGCGACAATTTCCCCATTGTAAAGTCGCAACAATTTTTTAAAGTTAAGATTGCGACAATTTTCCCGTAATAAAGACGCGACTGCAACAGTAGCGACCTATTATGGCTTTCTTTATCTGGTGAATTCGCACCCATACGAAACAATTCTGACTTTAATGAAGAGCCCCCTGTAACTTTATTCCACTGTTATTCAACTATAGGTTTTAAAAGATGCAGGAAATAATGGTCTAATAAATAATGTTTGGAATTCAAGCGCATTGGGCAATAAACACAACTCGTACTTTTCCTGGTTAATCGTAATGGCTGACACAGGCCTATTTAAAGTAATCTGCAAGTAACATTTTTGTTTCAATGAAAGATTATTTTTATCAGATTCATTTTATCCTACTTAAATATATGTTGTTTGCTTTAAGGTATGTATTTGGCGTTCAGATAAATGCCTGAACAGAGGTCAGATAACCTTAGTAGACACTGGACAGCAGAAGGTGAGTCATCTATATGAAAATAATTCTGTAAATATGAGCTTCACTGGAAGAACATTCTATATCTACATCTTTTACAATGAAGAAGCCTTTGTATTTCAGTGAGGAAAGGCAATTTTTGACTGATCTAAAAGTTTGATGCATTGTACTTTAATCCAGTAGAAAAGTCCCCTGAGAGTTTTCTGAATTCTTCTCTTAGATATTTTTAAGAAGTCACAATGTGACATTTCAAACACCTATTTCCTAGCAAGAACAGATTCAGTTTTGACAGCTCTTTTATTCAATGTACCTGTTCCATTACAGGTGAATTATGGAATAGCGTGAAATCATTTTCCAGCGGCAATAAAAGACAGCGCTGGCTTTTCTGTCCTCCCCTGGCATATAGTTTGCAAGTCTCCATGGTTCCCTCCATGCTTAGTTTGAAAAACCTAACTTGTTCAGTGTATTTTCCTTTGGCTAATTATAGTTGGCTTCAAGTAGGTCCAAATTAGCAGATGATGCATTGATTTTGACTGTTCTTTCATATGCCGGGGTATTTCATGCTGAATTTGGAGGTTCCAGGTCATGAAACCACTGATTCTTCAAGCTAAGTTCCTCACAATAGATGATGGGTAGTATATACACTTGTTGATGGGCTTATACAATTAAAAAAAATATCTCAGGGGACACATGGATGTCTCTTGAGCTTAGAAGAAAAGGTACTTTTGCCTATAACTGTAGAAATTGTTACAGTGTGGACAGTAAGTTTGTGAAATACCCAAATCAAAGAGATTGTCCTGACAAATACAGAGGGTGGGATACATACCTGGTAATCCATGAACTATAATGATGGTAATTCATGTGAAGTGGGTTTTATCTGGAGACAGGTCCGATTGTTGATTTTTGTCTGGTAGGAGATTATTTTCTTTTTTCCTTTTATTATTTAAGTTGGCAGAATCTGTATGGCTTTATTTTTGTTTGGGTTATCTCTAAATCAGATAGGATGTACTGAGTTGAATGTGATGAATGGACATTCCATATATATATATATATATATATATATATATATATATATATATATTTATACACACACACTGTATATAGTGGGGTGATGGTCACAGTACTAGCCATTTATAAGGTTATAATTTACAGGAAATTGTATGTACTTCCTGGGTGTACTGTGGATTATAAGTAAATAAACAAGTGGTCACATATATCTCTTATGATCACTGATGAGAGAATTGTTTAACAGTCATATTAATGAATGCTTTATGAAGAACTATCCCAGAGACAAAACTTTTAGCAGCGCACACATAGATCCAGCTACAAAATTAATCACCCAATACTTTTTAGCTCCCAGCCAGTCTTATATCCAAGAAGACATATTTAGCCCGAGATCAAAATTACTTTATTTGGTTTCCAAATCCTTTTTCATAGATTTATTTAGCAAGTTCCATCTCACTCAAACAGCCGGAGGGACAACCCTGTAATAATATTACTGAAATTGTATTCGAGAACACAACTACTTGATACGTGTTCTAAAATCTGTCCCGTTCTACACGCCAAGATATTCAAATATAAAAAGCTTTATTTTTTTTCCCAGAGACGCAAACATGTATTAAACAAATGAATAATAACTGAAGTTCCATGAACGCTTTTTACCATAGATTTTTAGATCTATTTATAAAAGTAATAGAGTGACTTATGGAAAAATAAGCAAATGCAAAGAAAATAGAAAAAAAAAAAAACTAAACAAAATGTCCCCATGGTGACTCGTTTGCTTTGACATATAAATGATTTCATTGTCAGGCGAGGAAAATACAGTATTGATGTAACCTTTCAAATCACCTTTTTTGTGAGCACAGTAAATTGAAACAGGAGTAACAGTCCCGGCGTTTCACCAGTAATAACCTCATGGCAATTCAGAACCTTTTTAGTTACTTCATTCGTTTCAGTGATGTTTCTAGACACAGTTGAGTGAGTGATTATATATGTCTTGCATGCCTAGAAATGTGAAGAATGATTGCAGTCCCACACTCTGATTATATAAAGGCTAATGTAGCCCTTGCTGTAATTTATAAATGCACAAGGCCGCAGGCCAGATAATACAGGGCATGGAACTATGAGGCGACTATTAATATACTTATAAACTACAGAAGGGGGAACATTATCCTTTATAATACACACAGCCACAGGCCGAGCTTACAGGGAACTCTGAGGTGACTGTTAATATCCTTATAAACTACAGAAGGGGGAACATTATCCTTTATAATACACATGGCCACAGGCCGAGTTACACAGGGAACTCCGAGGTGACTGTTAATATTCTTATAAATTACTGAAGGAGGAACATTATCCTTTATAATACACACAGCCACAGGCCGAGTTATACAGGGAACTCAAAGGTGACTGTTAATATCCTTATAAACTACAGAAGGGGGAACATTATCCTTTATAATACACATGGCCACAGGCTGAGTTATACAGGGAACTCTGAGGTGACTATAATATCCTTATAAACTACAGAAGGGGGTAAATTATCCTTTATTATACACATGGCCACAAGCTCAGTTATACAGAGAACTCCAAGGTGGCCATTAATATCCTTATAAACTACTGAAGGGAGGTACATTATCCTTTATTATACACATGGCTGTTTTAGAAAATAAAATAAAATTCATTTACACTTGAAACCTATTTTAGCTCTTGATAAGCATTGTTTCTAAAACACATTCCCATTTCTTTCTTAGATTTAGCTTGCAACATAACAGTGCAGTAAAGTGAGAATAAATAGAAAACCTAGTGGAAAATGCCTTTTCGATTCAATTACCAAATTAAATTATATGTTATATATACAAAGATTCTGCACTGTTAACAGACTATAAAGAATTGTGGAACCTGTAAATTGCAACCTCTGTTTAGAGGCAGGGAGCGCCAATATTTCTGGCTACAACTGTATTTGAAATAGATGATTTATACATAGTTAATCTCTGATACGATGACCTACATCTTAATTTCCACTACGGGTGTATCTAATCTCTACAACACAATCTTATGGACATACCCAGGAACTAGTTGGATTCTCGTAGAGACTCCAGATTTCCTAATCAAATATTGGGTCTCTGGCTAAATCTGTGAGTTTTCTGAATTTAAGAGGAAATGTTCAGACCTGCTTCCATTCCATACAATGTCTGCATTGTTTTAACTTGACTCCTCCTCTTTTCACCATGTGTAGCCCTGCCCCCTTGACTGCTGCACCCTTGACTGCTGCATATTGCATCCTCAAGCTCCTCCTCCAGGCAACTTAAACACAAACAGTTCCCAGTTATGATCGGGGAATACTAAGACCTTAGGTACAATGGCAGTATCGAGTCTCTTTCACTAATGGCATTGTGGGTTTAACACAAACTTTGAGTCTGTAACACGGTTTCTAAGACCGTGTACAGTTTGTTGATGGATTCAAGCTAAGTCTTTACATGATATTTTCCCCAAACTAAAGTAGGGACTGACCAGTGTAAAACTGTGCATTTAGTGGGGCTTATTCATGAAATAGCCTCAGCCCAGGATCATCAGATGAATATATAGCTGCTCTACTCACTTCCGGGTCTATGTAAGTGATGTTGGTCCCTCACATAGACCCGCCCCCCCCAAGTTTCGGTGAAGCTAACCTACTGCGCACACCCAGGTAGATCTTCACTTTGTGCATTGCTGCTAGATCGATCAGGTAAGTATGGTTTACCACTATAGTTCCCCTTTAATATGTCTTCCATTTCCAATCTATCATTATACCAGTTAGCGTGCTTAGGCGGAAACAGACTATTTTTTTTTTTCTTTTAATCAAGACGTGTATTTTTATAAAAATATAATTTTTTTTCCCAAAATGCCCTGGGGGGGTTTTACATGCAAAGTGGCTCTTGTAATTAGCAGGTTAAATGATTTTGCTGTTTTGCATACGTCATTGATGAGAGAAGATTCTAGGCATTTCGTTATCACCTGCGCTAAGACGCGATCATTTCTGTAAAATTATGAACTGCATAAAATATTCAGTATGTTAAGAGAGGTGGAAAATATGAACGCGCACAAATGGGGAAAAAAATCATAAGCCGTACTGTTAATGTGGGACTGAATTAATAATTATTCCTGCTGATATACTGTTAATAAGTGAAATCCAATTTCAGATTTATTTTGTAGATATAATTCCAATGGTTTGTTACGCTGGGGGATATGAACCACTCAGTGCTCAGAAAGCTATTTTTCAGCAAGCTTTAAATGACAGCAGCCGGAGCAAGACTGTTTTAAGGCAACGCGAACAGGGAGAGGGTCCTTCATGTTACAGAAAAGGCAGTCACTCATAAAAGATCTACTATTTTTCAAGAAGAGTTCAAAGGTCCTTAGATACTTGGCTTTTTGCTATACCTCATCCCCCTTCCAGTGCCTTCTGTAGCATGGGGAGCAAGTAAAGTGCTACCTGTATGCTCAGAGGGTGGAAGGAGCCTTGTGGCAAGATCTGGGTGAAATTAATAAGGGACCATGTTCAACTTACTAGATTTGGGTATTATACAGGGCCATGCAGCACTTACTGGGCAATATTTGGTACCGTTGGACCATGATGCACTTACTAGGCAATATTTGGTACCGTTGGACCATGATGCACTTACTAGGCAATATTTGGTGCAGTTGGACCACGATGCACTTACTAGGCAATATTTGGTGCAGTTGGACCATGATGCACTTACTAGGCAATATTTGGTGCAGTTGATATGTATTGACCATTTTCTGGGATCACTGTTGCATTGTATTGGGCAATATCTGGGGCTACTGCTATTGGTTATGTTATCCTGGCACTGGTACACTGTATTGCACAATATCAGATGCACACGTTGCACTGTATCGAGTTTGTGATCTACACTGCGCTGTATGTCATATGGTTTATGTCTTTCCTTCAATTCTAAAAATTGCAAACGTCCTATAAAGATTTTTTTTTTATGTAATTTCTACTTTTAGACAATAAGGGTTAGTGGCTGTAATAGTGATAACTGATGCGCTAAGATCTGAATCTAGGGTCTGGGTTCAGTTTTCGTGTTGCGAAAGGCTGGCAACCTTGATTGCTAACCAGCTTGTCTCATGAAAAAAAAATCAACATTTTTGGCTTATACTCCAATCTTCAGGAATAATAATGGACGATTTTAATGAAATGGATGGAAAAACCCAACAAACTAGTTACAAAAGTCCTAACAGCCATAGGCAGTTAATCAAAGAGAAAGACACAAGGCCCATATGGTCTTATCCTTGAATTTTATAGAACTTCTCAAGGTTTCTTGGGTTCCTTCCTGGTGGAGATTAATAGATCCTTGGATGTGGGTGAACTCTGTTAACTGTGTATGTTACATATACTCAGGGTTAGGGGCTATCCAGAAAGCTGTAATCTGCTATAACAGGAGGTGAAGACCAACAGATGGTTCTGTCTAAGCTCTCTAATGAATTTCAATAGTGTACAGCACTTAATACCTAGTGTTGTCTGCAGAATTAAAGGAAAAATAAAAAGTTGACCCTGTTATTAGAGGGAGATGACCCAAAGCAGCTCCCGAGAGATAAATAAGAAGTGAAGAGCGAGGGATCTGGGATGAAAGATTTACTTTATACAGAAAGAGTTATATTGAAAATCAGATTGCAAATATTAAACCTGATATTTCAAGCATGTAGATTTGCAAGGGGAATATTTATAAAAGTAAAAAAAAAGTTTTTGGACCTGTAAACGCTGCTGGAAAATTGGCAACATACGTATCACCATTTTCACCAAATTATAAAGCAGCTCTATCAATTTTTCCACTGAAAAGAGTTTGCCTATCTTTATTCTGGCGAAAACCCATTATTCCTCAATAACGGGCCTGGTCATATTGAGCCATAGCCCGATTCGTTTTTCTTGTGGAAAAAGAACCACTATATTGAGATGAAATGCGGTAAGGCCGAAATTGAAAACACTAAAAATGGCACCAGTTTCTACTGAACGATATTTATTGATCATTTTTCCCCCCCAATAACAACAATTTCTTTTCACTACTACATAAATCAGCGGAATTGAAATGTCCGTTAGAATTGAAAAGTGATGTAGAAGTTGATACACGGTGAGATGAATTGAAATGGATGAAATGGTCTTTATAAATTTCTCCCATGAGAGAATGAAGGTGTTTTTGTCCTTATGTACCACCTTTACCAACTAAGAGCACCTAGAGGAGATGTGTAAAGTATACACAGGAATCAGCATACGTGCCAAAGTCTGGCACATAGAATTCTGGCGGCTAATTCTTATCTGCATGAGATAAGGCTTTTTCCCATGCCTCAGTTTAGGGGGTCATTGACTAAAGTTCGAATTGCCGCCTAAAGGGATGAATTCGCCACTTGCCCATATTTGGTTACTGCACAAACTCTGTGATGTGTCACACACTATACTGTAGACTGCTACTGACGAGGTTGCGACTTCACTATGGGAATATTGCCGTGAATTCACTATGGGTATACTAACACGGTCGCGGATTTACTATGGGAATCCTCTGTTTAGTGAATAAGGAGTAGAGAATCAGGGTGTAGCAATGATAATTCATACCGACAGTTAAATTCTCACTTTAGTCAATAAGCCCCTCAGTGTGAACAATCACATAGGGAAGCAGTAACAAATACATATTTGTGCTATTTTATATTTGAACTCCATGTTTATTGCCATGTTTATTGCCATGTTTATTAATGTGCAGACATTAATCTCAATGGCAATACAATGACTACAGAGGTAGTCAAGCAAGAAGAGGGGAAGAAAGAGTATTATTCATGTGATTTAGAAAGATGTTGCATATTTACGTATTTGCACTGTCAGCAATCACATTATTAGTTAACGGCATCTAATAAAATCTTTGGCGTATAACCAAACCTGGCGCGGGATGCATTAGTGTGATAGAAAGCGTCAGATTAAGCATTAGCATTCATAGCCTGTACTAGACATGTTACATGTAATTTGGCATGATGGACGACACACAATGATCAGGCACTCAAGCTACAACTTAATGTCTAATTTATTGTGGTGGTGGATTTAGTTAAGATATAGAATTCTGCTGATGTATATGAAAGAAACCACGTATCTACAGAATAACTCATTTCTACACCGTGTACTCTAGTGCAAGATTAAGACAACTCCCTTTATTGTATTTGTTTTGTAGATGAACTCTTAACCTGAGATATGGCTCTGGGAAATAATTATATATCTGAGTGATATAGTTTGGCCTTGATAAGGCAATAAGTATAATATTATATATATAAAATAGTACTAATCATAGTTTATCCCCTCTCCTAGGCATACTTGGAACATCCCTGCAGAATGAGATATGACAAAATAAGAAACAGAGAATAGAAGCTTTGTTTAACAGATACAAATATCACTTGAATATTTTTGTATATAATTATATATATAGTAGTTATACCTTTAGGGACCTGTGAAAATGTTACTATAGATGACACTGATGGTATAACATAGGCGTGTGCACAGGTGTGACTAAGTACACTCTAGAAAATTATCAGACCGCACATGACGTCAGTGTCATCATTGCACAGACACCCCAATATAAAGGGCATTGTGCGCGACGATGAGTATGAATGTATTCTTTATACAATTGTGTTACAGAATGTATCTATTTACATGCATATAGACACTTGTATTTGTATGCTGGAGTGCTGGTTTATATACACACGCACACTCCGTATACATGTGCCTGGGGGGTGAACAGGAGGGAGTGGGATGTTCATTGCTTAGGAAATGCCAGATCTTAAGGGATACAGTCAATTACTTGTTTGTTTTTTTAACTACGAATACTATTCATATTTCTCCAGCATTCTACATTTTGACTGGCATATTTAATTATATTTAAAGTGTAAGTAAAGTTATTGACCAAACTATACAGTAAAAACGATTTTGTTATTTTGAGTTCGCACCTCTTAATACTGCTGCATTAATCCTAGAGGATCTCTCTGTAATTTTCTCTTCCTGGTTAGTGCCCAGAAGCCCCTCTCCCCCTAATGAGGTCACACAATGACTCATTCTGCTAGTGCATGTTTAGTAATCTGATGCTTTCCTTTCACTGCAGCACTGAATTCCGACTAGAAAGGAGTCAGTTTTTAAGACAGAGAATGTGAGATGTGGCCTTCTCCACTACAGGAAGGAGGAACATTTTACAGAGGGATTACAAGTGCTGCAGAGTGAAAAGGTGAGAGAGGATTTTACTAATCGTTTTTACACTTTACAATACTTTAATGGGGAAAACTTTCTAAATAGGATTTACTTACACTTTAATTCTAGGATGAAATCATAGGCTATTAATTCTCACAATCCCACAATCCTTTTTAGCACCATGTCATTTTCTTAAATCTCGCCCACTGGTGAGTATTGTAGTTATATAGCGCTGATATATTAAGCAGCGCTTTACAGAGATTCATCATTCATTTCAGTCCCTGCCATGGAGCTTACAATCTAGTTTCCCTATTCAGTCACACAGACATAGATGTATGTTTTTGGATTGTGGGAGGAAACCCACACAGGTGCAGGGAGAAC
>WMED01017338.1:0-13034 GCA_019650415.1 Pipa parva | reverse complement strand
TATCGAATAACGATTATCGTCTCGATGATTTCAAAAATCGTTAATTTATCTGATGCCGATGATTGTCATCATCGCTCATCACTAGTGCCAAACTATCTTAATGTACTTGGGGTTTTGTGTTGCATAGTAATAATTTTCACTAGGAATTCTGCTAGGATTTATATATTTTTGATATTTGATGCATAGAAACATTCTCCCCCAAAATGTATATGAAACATCCTGTAATACTCCACTTGTACTGTACATTGAAAAATTTGAAATCCATTTAGCTTCCAACAATTGATAGAAGAGAATATTGGATACATTTTGCACTTGGACATGTATAGCCTACAAATAGTGTACACAATATTTTCTTCATTTTAATAGTAAACATAGTATTGCTGATTGTACCAGATGCTGAATTCACATTTCTCTATATGCCAACCTCTTAGGGAAAGATCTTATATAAATCTATGCTTAAAATCTCCGCACACATATAAACATACACATATTGTGTCTATTCTATATATGAAACATGAAAAACTCTCATCACTATTCAATAGCTCAATGGAAGCACTGTGATGTAGCACCTGCTTGCAATAAAGTAGACCATCATTCATTTAAAAGTTCCAATTAACATTGGTTTCTGATAACAAATGAAACATCCTATAGCTAATACAATACACAATATAGCAACTTTATCTGAAATTCCAATCAAGTCTGTAAAACAAGCTATGTACATTTTTCTATTTCTTGGTTTCTTATTTTTTAGAATATTAAATACAGTATACCCCATCATTTGTAAACATACATTTTTTTTGAATCAAGGTTGAAGAGGTGGATGAAAATTAACACATATCAAATTTAAACTACTGTAAAAACTATGATGAGAAACGTTTTCTGTATCTGTTGACAAGACAAGAGATTTCAAACTGCAGATAATGCTTTAAACTGCAGTGCACTAGCAGACTCTGCCATCCAATATTTGTTTTACACTCTCAGCAAGATTGCTCTGTAAACCAACTCATATCCCATTGAGTTGTGATAAAATTCACAGACTGCTGCAGGAGATTTAAAAAGAGATCACTCTATGTCTTGTATCTGATATTAAACCTGTTGCTCAGAATAGGTTGTCCTGGAAGTCCCTTATCTGTAAACAGTACCATTTCCAAATGCCAATTTTAAAGGAAAGGATGAGTATTTTTTAATTCATACTGTAAATTGCATTTAGTACTTGAGACTTTCAAAATATATTGAGATATCAAGCACCGAGATTTAGTCATTATTTCCTCAACCCCCACATACTCACATCACACATTAGGATTCAGGAGCACGTATATGAAATAGTAATTGCTGACATATGCTGCTGTTATAGTTAGGATATTTACCTCTCACACCACCTGGAAAAAGTACAATTTAAATGACTGTTAATAATAGTTTTACATAAATCAAAAATGGTGATTACGACAACAGCTAAGAATGGTAAGGATTCCATTGAAAACAGTATGGAAAACAGCAGGAATTGTACATTACCTGAAAAAGAACTCCTCAATACATACATACACACACATATATAATATTATGTACAATTTTATCACCTATTTTATTTATTATTTTAGCTATAAATTTTTCAAGCTTAGTACAGTGTACTGAAGATGAAGAAAAAAAAAACAGATATGGAGAATTAAAACCAATACAAACATTAAGTAGAAGAGATGTGATCTTTATTAATAATACACAATAAATCATTTTTTGTTTGCCTGCCTACAATATTATTATAGTTCTATTCCACAGCACACCACTGAATTCCCCAAAGTGAAATTCATTCTTTGGTAAATATGTGAGCATGGCTTATGTAGTTTAAATTAGCTGGTCAAATAAAGCACAATTTCCATACAGTAATCCTAACTGGTATTAATATGAAATACTTAAAATAAACATAGAGATTTAGGTTAATATCCTATAAAATTTGCAATTTCTACCATAAGTAAACAGATTGTTTTGTCTTTAAATGAAGAGAGATTAATAAATAAATAAGCTATAAGTTTATGTCCATAATCTTATTTTTCATGCAAATTTTCTACTTCATATGTGGAAACATGGAATGTTCTTTTTATCTTATGTAATTACAATTACTATTCATATAAACATCAAATAACTATGTACCTATACCTACTGTTTATAAAAGAACTGGATTTTATACAAAACCTACAGCAGTTTATAAAATAAAGCAATATCTTTGGCCATCTAAGTTTGTAGACATGGGGATTGTGCTTTCAAGGGAGTGGAGAAGACATGTTTATGCACATACTATGTTCTACATTGGATGTGACTGACAGTTCTGTAGATCAGCCTGAAACACTTCAATAGACCTTCGATAAGTTTTCCACAGAGTAAAACTTTGCTAATCTACCTCAACAAACTTTATTTACTGTTGGCGATCCTGGTTTTGAGGCACTACTGAGAAAATTTTCTTTATGGTCCATATTCTATAAACTTTGCTAATCCATAAAGTGCTTCTGGACTTTATTCTGTAATACAATTAAATAGGCAGTAACACCAGAAAAAGAACATTGCTATTTGGATCAGCATGAGAGTTATTTCTATGCAGTCCACATAAAAATGTCATCAATGAAATTTAATGAATGATTTTTATTGTCTTACCCCACTCTTTGCTGGTAGCAGCTAAACTGGGCTTTCTGGGATATTTTATAAATATGTGTATTATCTAACATTTCATATGAAACAATGGAACTAGGAAGGGTTTGCATATTTAACAGATGAAAAAGACTACAACCACAAAGAAGAAAATTAGTAATTCGAGATAACATTTTTACTAGTATTGTGCAGGAATAATCACCTTGTCCATTTAAATGGGATTATTTAATTTCTCTGGTTTCACTGGCCCATTAATGAAATAACTTGCAAGTTCTTTTTTATGTTTTCAAAAATGTGTATTGGAACATTACAACTGATATTGTGATTGCAGTTTAGTGCCATTCTCTTGAAATGCCTCATATATTTTGATGCAACATAGTAAAATACTGTACCCTACATATTCCCATGCAATAAGTGTGACAACTTTAGTAATTATAATATGTTCTAGATTCTCTACCATATTTTTCTATAAGCTGCCAACATGCCTGTGAAGTCAGTGTTCCAATACAAATCATAATGGTAACTTATTCCAGATAGGGAGAAAGACAGTTATAGGATATTTAATATGGGACAATAATAAAGCATGGAAAATGCACTAAATATGTGCTAACGAACAAATCACTTGAGATCTGTATTCATCTAAAGGAAGCAGGTACTTGTAGGTACATGTGAGTGTCTCTAGTAAGCACCTACACACTGCAATGCAGGGGAAAAAACTAAAGTCACGTACCAAATCACAGGATATAAAAACCTTTTGACTGGCATTTTTCTGTACAGAATGCTACAATTATAAATAAAATAAGAACTTCTGCCTCCTTTTATCACAGAGGCAGAAGCCCCCAAAGCAAACTACATTTTAGCACACTTTGCAGTGTTTTTCTATTTGGTCCAACTTCAATTTTTGATCAATATCAATATATATATTTTTTATTTTTCGGAAAACTTTTTGAACGTTGGCCAAGTCACATGACCAACTCCATAAGGTACCATGGTTACTTAAAATAGGAGAAAATGGCATGATGTTTCCTCAGCATTAATTAATTAATTCAATTATTTTTATTTTAATAAATAGCTCCCATAAGTAACCTTTTATTATTTGTCTCTACAAATCGCTGTTCTGCAGCAATATATCTGATGGGTCCCTTTTTTAACACGAGCAGAGCATCCCACTTACATATTTCTATATGGCAGGCCTATGTGGAAATCCTTTCTATCCTTGTGTCATTCCATTATTCAAAGGGATATTCTTAAAATGGCTAATCTAATAATCATTTAATACTGAGCATTTTCCAAATATTTGCACAAGTGAAGTCATAGCATCATAGAGTGACTTTACAAAAACTGGATACTTACTGTGAAAGCTATAAATGGCAGTTTAAATATAGTAAATCTAATGAACTTGTGGTGCATTGCAGCTTTCTGTTTATGCTAGAGAAATTGCTTATACAGTGCATCACAGTTTAGGCCATTAGGCAACTGTTTTTATTAAAGCTGAATGAAGTGACCTGATTATGTTATACACTGAAGAAAAGGATATTTGCAAATGATTTTATTGTTTTTTGTGTGGCTTGATGTTATCATTTACCTTTAGATATTTTTTTTATGTAAAATGATCATCTCTGTAAAGAAATCTGATCATCAAGAAGTACTAAATAGAATTACACAACATTTAATTAAAGTTTAAAAGATCAAACACTTTTCAAATGGGATTTTGCATTGTGTTCACATTGTAATTGTTGGTCTCTATTCAAATATTACACTTGTCCAAATTTATGTCACCTCAGTGTAAAATCTCAAGCAACTAAATATTACTTATTTGCAAGATACCATGGCAAAATAAGGTAAACTTTGATTGTTCATGTAAACCCATGGACACAACTTAACAATTCATTTATAGGCATATAAAATGCTCTTCTTTAGTCGCATGGTGCCTGCAGCCAGTGGTTTCATATGAGCAACTCACCTGAACTTGGGTGGACCTGTATGTACAAATTTTCAATGAATGCAGACCAATAAGCTGCAGCCAAATCAACAGATAAACCTAAGAGGAAGTATATATATATTTAAAGGGATTTCATTACCCACAAATCTTCAATTTTTTTAAACAATTCTTTATAATTTCTGGCACATTTATAAACATAACTTTACTATTTCTTATCCAAGATAAGTGGTTTTAATGAAAACTTCATATAAATGTATCATTTCTGCCTTTGCACACATCTCTTATCTGAATCACTGCACTGGTTATTTCACTAGGCTCCACTGATGAAGACAGTGGTATCTTTATAGCACCATATCCTAAGCCTGGCTATGGGGCTATATCTTTCTGTTATAAAGATAGGTTTTAAACTGCTGTGTTTGCAAAGAATAAACTTGCCTTATGTACATACAAGAATTTATACAACTTTTTTAGAATGATAGTAGACCATTTTCTTCAGTGTTAATTCACTTTACTAAACAGTACACATTGGTTTTAAGGCATAAGTACATGTTGTTTTCGTGGTGATATTGTCCCTTTAATGCACAACTTCCTAATTACTTGCCTGGTATAAAAACTAATGAATGTGAACAAAGCAATTAGGACAAGAATTTGTGGGATATTCTCAAGCAGTCTTTACAGAAGGGATTGATAAGGAATGCAAATGTAGGAGTTATAGAAACAGATATACCAAACAATGAGGGTACAGAAAGAGTTTACAAAGAAGTGAGAACTTCTAAAATACTTTTAAACTATGTATAGATCAATGAAAAAAAGAAGGGCCAATCTACTGAACAGCTGCTAAAGTTAAAAGTACAATATACAGAGAGCTACTTACTGCCAATGAAAAGGCATTTGTGTATATTGTATACATAATAAACAGGAACAGATGTTGAGAAGCAATGCAATGAGGCTAATGCTGCGGCTACAACTTCAAAAAAAAAAAATACTTTAAAACTACTAATTTTGTTAGCAGTCCATGCAGTTAAAGACCAAAAAAATCACTCACTTGGTCTTTGCATTAAATTTCTTCAGAGAAAAATTGTCATATATTAGAGGATAATACTCCTTAGAAGTAAACATTTTGACTTATAGAATGGGGCATTGTTGGAGCTCCCTCATTTGTCCATTTGAAATAAACTATATCTTGGTTAAAAATTAAGTAAGACTTATTAATTTATCTTTGTCTCTTTTTCAGATGGCTTAATAAGGTGATTATACTGATATAGAGGGTCTATGTGATGGGGAGTATCAATGACAAAGAATTTCAGCCTGTGAACAAACACTTAAATGGTTTTTGCAGATTCTAGGAGACATCCATTAGTCAACAGAACACATGATTTTCAGGTTAGTTTATCTAATAAAAAAATGTCCACACCTTAAGAAGCAACAATATTTGCTCAATTTTTTGACCTCTAAAATATCAAAACCCATCAAAGAGCACTCAATTTAGTTTTTAGGTGTACACAAAATAAATTCAAAATGTGCAAGAATCTCCATACAAAAATGTACACAATATGTATGCACACTGGATGCAGGAATTGATAACTGCACTAGGTACCTGGAACCTGGAACCTGTTGAGATTTAATCTGCTAGAAAAATTAGTGCCGTACTATAAATGTTTTGTTAAATCTGGCCTACATTTAAACAAAATTGAATCAAGACTGCCTTTTCCCAAATACTGTAAATTGAGAATCATTAAAAAATGTAAAAATTGATTATTTGGTCACAATTTCTGAACCCCAAAGAATCTTAAATATTGTATGACTTCTGGTTTTGGAATTTAATGTATGCATTTTTAAATTTACACAGAATTGTAATCTGTATTTTATTTTTACATTACTGGATCCTAACAGATTAACAGGGAAAGGTTCTAAAATAAATGTAATGTTTCTTTTCTTTGGAAGCTCCACTTCAATGCCTTTTTTAGTTGAAAAATTTAATTTAGCATCATAACATGTCTCTGTAGAGTTCTAAGAACTTTGTAGTTACAGGTATAGGTCACTTGCTGCAGCAATATCCTTGGCATAGCACAAATTCAATTCTCCCCAGACAATCGCCTCTGCCTGCCGTAACACCTTTAAAATTCTACTGTACATCTAACCTATTGTTAAGAAATGTATCTACAAAGAATAAAATCCTTATCACTTTTATAACCAAAACACATATCAGTGTTGGCAAAATAGTTAACAAGAAAGAAAAATAGTTAAATTCATGTCTAATGATCTGCTATTCCCTTCAATTTTATACTAAGTGAGTATATTTTCACCTCTGTCCATGCTTTTAGCCTTTTGATTGGATTTGTTAATTCACCCAATCAAAATGTCTCACTGGACAGTCTAGCAACTTCAGACACCACATGCTAGGGAAGGTTATATTGAGAGTTTCATTTTTTAATCAGTGTTGTGTTGTTCATGTTCCAACACTTGTTATGATTTTTATAAATCCAAAGAGAAGGTCACAGGCAATGAACCATGATAAACAAGTGTTAACGTGTTTTGGCTGTAACTTCAAATGGGAAAAAGAAAACATATACCCATTTAGTCTCTTTTGACTATGGGAGGCAATACAAATCAATACCAACATCTACAGGCAATTAAAGGTGGTATAACATGGTGAATGGTAAAGAAAATTATAGTTAAACTCCTCCACTCAGGTTTCACTTTACATGCATTGGTTTTCAGATTTTTTTTTTATTGACATTAAGTAGCTATAAGGGAGTAACATAAAACCAGTTATTAAATATAATTAATAGACAGGAAATTAACTTTGCAGAATTTCAACACAGTAAGTTAAGATGACTCAAGATAACACAATACATTTTTGTGCAATTCTATGTAGAAATTACTGTTAACGGATTGGATTTTTTGGCATGAGTGTGAGAGGGAGAATGTATTGCTATTTCCATGATATCAATGCTGCATTTTACTTTCTTTATAATTTAACATCTGTCTATATTCAAACTCCTTTAGAGCTTTTAATGATTAACAAATTGAACATGTTTTTATTCCTCCTGTTTTCATTAAATGCTTCATAAAAATCAGGTGGGAATCAGTGAAGATTTAGTCTTGGCATCCTACACTGCCTGTAATCGTCACCTTTTGCTTTTGATCTGACCCTTCACTACTAGGGAGATATTACCTCTTTTGTGAGGTAATATTATACCATATATGGTATGATATTACCTCACAAAATATTTATATAAATATAAATATATATATATATATATACTATGTTTCCCCAAAAATAAGACAGTGTCTTGTATTAATTTTTGCTCCTAAAGAGGCACTAGAGGGATTATTCATTAAAGTCTGAATTGTTGCGTATAGGTACAAATTCGCAAGATAAAGACAGTTGCAATAAGCTGCTACTGTCGTAGTTGCGTCTTTATAATGAGAATATTGTAGCAGTTGCAACTTTATTATGGGAAAATTGTCGTGACTTTATTAAGGGAAAATTGTCGTGACTTTACAATGGGAAAATTGCCGTGACTTTACAATGGAGAAATTGTAGCAGATTTGCTATGGGAATCTGCTGTTAGCGAATTTGACAGTCAAATTCGCACCTTAGTGCCCTAAGTCTTATTTTTGGGGGATGTCTTATTTTGGGGAAACACGGTACCGTATGTTATATTTCTCATACTTTACTACAGCTAGACCTTATTTTCAGGGGAGGTCTGATATTTCTAAGCTTGGAAAAAATTGCAATAGGTCTTATTTTGGGGAAACAGGGTATTAATATATATATATATATATATATATATATATATATATATATATATATATATATATACACCTATGTATTTCTTTATCTCTCCCTTTATCCATTTTAGACTGAGAAGGACTGAAAAGATCAGAATCTTTTCGATACATTTTTTATGCTTTTCAGTGCTATTTTTCAGTTCACTGGACTCTTCAATTTTGCTGATTTTTATTGGACTGATAAAGAAAAAGATTGTAAATATCAATCTGTCACAACTGGCATACTTTGCAGTGTTTTCAATACAGCTCCCATTCCATTTCATATAGATATTGACATTCTTTTTCACTGTGGAAAAATGACTGGACGTCCTCCATAGGAAATAATGTGTTTTTGCCAGCATAAAGAAGGCAAACACTTTTACGAAAAAATAATCCATGGAACAGCTTTATGTGAAAACAGTGATATCAGTATATTGACGGTATTTTAATAGCTTCAACAGATTGAAACATTTTTTAGACTTTTATAAATATCCCCCTAAAGGGCTATGCACTAACTTCCCCAGTATTACAGTGTATTTAAATGTTCCAGTATTAGCTGTACTCTTTAAGGGGGTTATTGATGAAAGTGAGAATTTGACTGTCGAATTCTCAAACAGCGGAATCCCATAGCAAATCCGCGACTGCAACAATATTCTCATTGTAAAGTCGCAACATCGACAGTTTTTAAAGTTGTGACTGCGACAATATTTATATAATAAAGCCATGACTGTGACAATATTCTCATTATAAAGACTCAACTGAGACAGTAGCAGCCTATTGCGACTGTCTTTAGCTGGCAAATTCACACCTTTACTCAACAATTTGGACTTTAGGGAATAACCCCCTCCAGACTTCATTCCAAATTTTCATAACAAACGTGCTTTAAACCATGTTGAGTATCAGCCAAATACCTACTTCAAACTATTATTATAGTTCAATGTTATATCATGCAGTGAAGGTGTAAACAATTTACTGCTATTTAATGTAAAAACAGTGCTTATTACTTTTTTAAAAACTAGCTTAATAGATTTTAAGACTTACGCTACATAGAAAAATGTAAACTAACTTTCACAATGATATTGTATTGTTGGATTGTACAGTGCTGTGTCACCTAGTGGTGCTTTATAAATAAAAATATTCATACAAAATATACAATATATAATATTAAATAATGAATCATTGTTTTGATTTTATTTATCTTCCCCATTTCTCATGACTAATATATTAATATATAGTCCCCAGCATCACCAGAAAGTTGAGCAATACAAAAGTGCCTGTTTGCTTTTCTTATAACCTCTTGGTAGTGCTGGAGTATATATTAAAATGAATTGAAACCTAGTTATGGTTAAACTGAGAAAATCTTACTGAAAGTGACATAATCATTAAAAATAAATGAGACTTTACAATTCCTTTAAGCTTACTATTATACCTATATAAATGATGTATACTGTTGTATATTATTTGTGGGAACTGTCTATGTACATTTTTGCCATGAAAAATAATGAAGGTAGCTCACAACAAGGACTAACCCAATATTGTGTTTCAGTGAATAAAGAAAGCAGGACTGTAATAACTATTCACAGTCATATTTCTGTTTCAGTTGGACAAAGCTGATGTTACAGGATTTATATTTAACTGATAAGAACACATCAGAGAAACTACTCAATCTACCTTTGACTGGAATAGTAGCATTGCTGTAAGGTGCTTTGGCTATGAGCACTGATCACAGCATCACAATTTTACTTATCAGAATGTATTTATGATCTTATCAAGCATTTACAGGATAATTCACCCATGGCATTTGGAGTATGCTACACAGTATTATCCCTGCTCCTGCTTAAGAAGAGTAAGAAAAAAAAAAGGACAGGCTAGATTAAAAAGCTCTGTGATCAGTTCAAAGATTGTCACTACAGGGAATCACAAGTTTATTCAAAAGGCTCAAGTTTCTCAATGAGATAAAAAAAAAACTAGTAAAATCATTTTTAAGAAAACAGTTACTTTGAAAACGCTAACATAAATAGCAACAGCAATAACTAGTAATTCTAATAATAATAATTATTATTATAAAAAGCATATTTCCTGTGCTTGATGGCTTGCTGATTTACTGATTGGGAAGGACAGAGAGCTTTTGCCAGTCAACAGGCTGACAAAGAAAGAAAGTAAATCACACACCAAAAGACAAGGTGATAAGTAGAAGCAGATATACTATCAGGGAAAGCTAGGAATGACAGGCAAAAAAAAAAAATGAAAGAGGTAAAAAAAGAGGGTGAAGAGAAATTAAAGGTGGACGGTGAGAGGGATTAAAGATTAAAAAAGATAGCAGGATTGACAGATAAAAGGTACAAGAATGAGATTAAATAGAAGATAATATGGATTTAAGGGGGTGCAAAAAGGTTGATGAAGTAAATGGTGGTGTTATGTGAAGGTAGATTGAATGGATTAAAATGGGATGAACACTATATTATAAATATAAATATTACAAATAGGTAGAGAGAGAGAGATACAAGGTATGAGGATGTTTTTGTTATAAAATACAAACATGTTTGATGGTACTGTATATCAGAAGGAAGAATTTAAAGGAACAGTTTAGGCACCAACAGTTATTTGCTGTCTGTTTGGTACTGTTAAATGAAAGTTAAATAAATGCTTTATCTCATATAAATTATTTATTTATTTCCACCCTTCACAATTTAGCACCAGTTTGGTACTGAAGCTCCTTCCCTCTCCCAGTCACTTCCTGTTCAGCAGTTTAGTTTGGAATGTTGAGATAAGGAATTGACTGACAGGCTGGATAATGCTAAATAACCAATCAGAACCTTTAAGCTGTCATCCACCTTTTTTTTTTTTTACTCTGAAAGGTGTAGTTAACCCAGCAAAAGCAATTTTTAAACAAAGGGCTTAAATATTGACTTTATTTTTATATGGATTTGGTCTCTCTCTCTCATGCCCAGTATCTGTGCACTATTGCTACTGACAGGGTACACCATTAGCTATAAGTATTGTAACTGCCCATGGTAATTCATAACTATTAATTATGACCTTCCTGAGACGCCATTGTGTCAGTAGCAAAAGAATGCTGCATCCAACCGACTTGGAAGTAAATACAGAAGGAGCTGTGTACTGCTACAAAGATGGAACAATTAATTATTTTGCTCGCATAAAAGACTGACTAAGAATATTAGAAAAAAATGTTATTATGCATTTACAACACACATTACTTTTTATTAATAGGGATGGACTGTTCCTTTAAAGAACCCAACAATGTCAATAATTAAGTATAAGTTAAAACTCTTTTATACCCTATACAAGTTAATTAATCTGATATCTGTTTAGTAAAAACTTTCCATCCTTTCTAACCAGCATGCTGATAATAATAGTGGATAATAATAGTTTTGAATAACTTTGTATTTATATGTTTTTGTTGGTATTAGATCAAAGAAATGCAAATCTTACAGGGAACCCCTCAAGTCTTCCTCAGGCTCTTTGGGAATGTTGTACATGTTGGAGATTTGCAAAAAACAAAAACAAAAACCAGTAATTGTACTTTTCTAAATGAAATAAAAAAAATTGTATTTTTATTTCAATTTTACATTTACAATTCATAAGTATAATTTTTTTTCTTAGTTTCTTTTAATATTCTTTTACAATATATTTTATTTCACGTCAAAATCTTCTTTGGAAATACCTTTTGGAATCTGGCCATAATTACAAATTGCCAGCAAAGAATGCTGAATACCAGTCCATATTCTTATGGAGTTTATTGTAACTAGCGTTAAAGAGAAATTGACAAAGCTACGGAAATGAAAACATTCACCTGACATAAAATTATAAATTGATGTTAAATAACAGCTCATTACTAGACATTTTAAAATTGGATTCTCTGGTACAAGCAATATACTGTACATACACTGTATATATATATATATATATACTGTACATACTAGTATATATGTTAGTATTGCAATAGTTGTTGATACCTTTTTTATTGGACTAAGTCATTTTAAATAGACGCACTTTCAAGAGGTCTGTCCTCCCTTAATCAAGTCTCAAGCAATTAATAAATAAATAAGAATACGGAGCTCTCGAAAGCTTGTCTATTGAAAACAACTGTTATTCTAATAAAAAAAGGGATCACCAAGAATTGCAATAGTCATTTTTTGCATCTGTGCACTAACACGACCACTCTATATTAACTTATATACACAGAGAGAAAGAGAGAGAACAGACATTTTGATGCACATCTGGGATTTTTTTAACATTAAGCTTTAAAAAGATTTTACAAAATTAACCTTTATTAATGTTCAATGACCATTCTAATTAATATAAGAAATAAAGCTTAATTTATTAAACGTGTTCATTAACACTTTTGTTTTTCTTATATTTTTGGTGCACCCAGGCATTGCTAAAGCAGTATGAACATTCAATAGTGGTGCATAATCTTTTCTCTTTTTTCCTTATATATATAAAGCAGGACAGAGTGGTTGTATTAGTCCACAGATGCAAAAAAATGAGTATTGCAATAGTTGGTGATACCTTTTTTATTGAATTAACAGTCATTTTAAATAGACAAGCTTTTGAGAGGTCTCGTGATGTTTATCAAGTATTACTTGTGACTTGATAAAGAGAAGATGGACCCCTCAAAGCTCATTTATTTAAAATGACTTTTAATCCAATAAAA
>WMED01017336.1:0-13035 GCA_019650415.1 Pipa parva | reverse complement strand
GTTCAGGATTTCGGCTGCTACCTCCTTCTCCAAACAGTACACCCAGCAATCCTAACACATTTATTACAAGCACAGATTAGCACTAGGTAAGTTATGACCACTAGTAGCCTTATGCTCTTATTATTTTCCAAGGGAAATGGTTTAAATAGAAATTACACATGAACCACCCATCCTGTGGCAGGGAAAAAACCCCATACGTTCTCTGTATAGCTTAAGGCATTTACCTGCACATATTCCACCATTCCACCATTCCACCAGTGCTACTAACCCCAACCCATTCGGCCTCTTGGTGCTCTTTTCACATTAAATGGACATTTTTTTGCTTACCTGAAATACCAGGGCCTGTAAGAGCTGTGATCTCACTACCTTCTGCTGGTCGTTATGTAAAACACATTCAAATTTGATTACATATAATTGGACAGAACCTCATTCTCATGGACATGTGAACAGATATCTTGAATGACTGATCTAAATAAATAGGTTTTCACTTTGGTAAAACATACTTAAAAGTCACCATACAATATATAATAAAAATTAAAGGGACACTAAAGCCTGTAAAACAGTGCTTTCTATTTATTGACCACCTACAGTAGTTTTAAGTGTTACTTTAAGTAAGTGTTAAAATGACAGTTTCGGGATTATTGATTTCTGTTACCTCTGTGCATTCTGTTACTTGTGTGCAGCGTTTAGATTACTAAGCTGTTTTTGACTCTGGGCTGTTTTTAGGCTCCTTTCTTGCAGTTTTTTCAATCTTTCAGACTTCTCTTGCACTAGGTTTCCTCAAGAAAGTGAAAGTGAATTGTAATTAGTTTCAGGAGGGGGAGCATGCTCAGTTAGTGAGCATAGCCCTTGACTAAGGGGAAGGGGTTGGGGTTAGCTGGAAACCTCTTCTCCAAGTGCTTGTTTTTTTTACAGTTGCTATGACTATTCTACAAAATCAGTAAATCTAAACCTGTCATTTTAACACTTCTTGTACTTTATACTAGGTGGCTAATAAACTGAAAGCAGGCTTCAGTGTCCCTTTAATTGTAACCTCTAATATGTCAATTTTGCAGCCTGAGGTTTGTGGGAGAATTCAGAAGGATCTAGCAATTTTCTAGTTCAGACAGACCATCCTGTTGAGTCTGAGGAAAAGGCAACAGGAAATTCACCTTACCACATAAGAGAATAATGTTGTTCCATTTTCGTGGAAGAGAAAAAGATTTATAGTAGTGAGAAAAACTTAATATTTACATCTGCCAAGGTTCTTTGTAATAACAGGGTTTCTCACAACCAGGATTTGGAAAAACGAGGGGCTCAGCAATTTTAGTTTAGTTTTAGATTTGCTCTATCTAAATGAACACAACTTAAGGGAGCTCAAATTTAATATATCAGATTTGATCAGACAGATGTAAGACTATAATAAATAGCCTGATATTTCACCAATACTGAATTCTGCTCATACTGGGCATCAGTAGATGGAAGCAGGATTAGTGAAGACATCATGATGACATCACATGGTTCTGCGGATGCCTGTGTGTGCAGGGACATGGGGGTGAATAGCATGATAAAACCAAAATATTAATATAAAATAATAAAGTGTAAGTATTTTTAATATTTAAACAAATTATTTAACATTCAAATGCTGAACGTGATAATACTAATTTCACTTTACATGTTATTATGAGCCACACAAATAAAGCAGTTCAGCACACTGCATGATTTAGTCTGTGACTATTGGCACAAAGAGTTGTGGCCTAAAGAGCTAGTCTTTGCCTTTTAGCTCCTGAGGTGTAAATCCTGCACTGGGTTGGGCTATTAAAGAAAAATAAATGATTATGATTGGCTGCATTGATGACAGAATGAGTTGCAGTGAACATCAGACCACAATATATTGGTCTGGAGGAGGTAAGGGCATTGTCAATGAGCAAATGGGCAGAAAAGAAGACTTCATTTTTTAATGAGTTTTTATGAAAGACTGGAAATATGGTGATGATATGTGTGTTACTCAAAGGGAGGAAGCTGAGGATGAGCAGATTACTTCTGTGATATTCCCAACATATTTATGATGAGATGGTGAGGGCTCATCTGGAATTTTAATCCAATTACACCTTCCCTTTCTGCTGTGTGAACATGTCAGGGCAACCAACAAGCGTCTGTGTGTTATCCCTTCTAAAGGTAAGGACAGAAAACTATAATAAGGTCACTAGAGAGAAGAGTAAGAAGAAAACACCCTACTGTACTCGAAAGCTGTGGGGAAAAATGTCACTGGAACATGGAAATTAAAACAAAGATAATTGACATGGTTACCAACCAAGTAAAACATGAAAAAGACAGCCTGCTCAACATTGTCAAATGCTAATGTAGGGATTCATTTCCATCCCCCCTACTAAATGTAGAAGTACTTACTATATTGAACATTTAGTGCTTTGATACATGCATTTCCCTGCCTAATGCCTGGTTATAGCCTGATGTTACACTGTGGGAAGGGTGTCCATGTTTGCAGGGCTGCTATCAGAAATGACTGGACCCCCAACAACCTGACAAATGAGGCCCTTCCAACATATTTACCACTATTTACACTGCAAACTGGTGAGTTACACTGCTCAGTGCCCAGTAAACCATCTGTTTTATTGGACAGTACTCAGAAGCCTACATATGACTTGGCTGGTAGGGCCCTTCAAAGATGTACCCCCCTGTTGATGGGCCTATATGTCTGGCCCTGGTTGTCTCAGAGTTTCTCTATATAAATGTAACATGGGAAAGGAGCTTCCTCTTTGGTCCTCTACCAGGTAGGATCCCAACAACAGAGCCCACATCCCAATTGTAGTTTCTCTATATAAATGTAACATGGGAAAGGAGCCTCCTCTTTGATCTTCTACCAGGTAGGATCCCAACAACAGAGCCCACATCCCAATTGGAGTAAAAAAGCTACAAGAAAATTGTAACCAGGAGAGAACTAACACAAAGCAAAACAAATCAGCTAAAATAAATTTTAAAAAATAGCATATTAACAAGTATGATTTAGGCAGTCCCAAACCAGATGGGTTCTTTTTTTATAGAGATCTTGTCAAAAATGACTTATGATTTTTTGAATGAAAAGCAGTAAACCCCTGTTCACATGGCATTTGCCATGTTACCAATTTGTGTAAAGATGCAAGTTGTACAAGATCGCCTTTGAAATCAAGGGGACGGGTAAATCAAAATGCCTAGTGTGACACTGCCCTTACTTATAACTACCCTGAGAGCACCTACATTAAACAAAGTCTTCAGTCATTTTTAAAACTCAAGGTTGTCCCACACCCTACCTTTGTACAATTCTTAAATCAATTAAATCACTCATTGTATAATAATACAGTATTATATGCAATATAGATTTAAAACATGCAAGATATTTATCATTTGTTAAAATCTAGTGGGTGGTTCCTTAGTAAATTGTAAAGAAATCTAAACATAGCAAAAAGTTAATTTTGCTGGTTGACATTAGTTAACGTCTACACATCTTTCACTAAGAGCTTTTTACTGATATGAAACCTATGTGTGAAATGTAAGGGTAATTAGTCCAACCCAATCCATTTAAATGTTTTTTAGCCTTGTCTTTAGGGGCCCAGACAAGATCTGTGAAAGCAAGGCTAGATTACTATAGTCAAGACTGGAAATCTATAAATAACCAGGTTATGCCCCTTATACCAACACATCACTGCTCACACTAATCACACAAGCAGAAATGCATTTTGGAATTTTTTTTTTACTGAAATCAGTTATGTTTTCATAAGGATAATTGGGTGTTGTCAGATAACCTAGTCAGTTGTACACATATGGATCTAGTTTATGGTTACATATACTTTAGGTGTTATTTATAAAATACAGTAGCTGGCTTGTCCTTCTGAGTATTGGAGAATAAATTACAAACGACTTGAAGCTGTTGGATTTACCAAGATATCTCTTGACTTTTAGGCAAAGATTTTGTAATTGTGAGTTACCCTATGAGAGGTTAGGGGTATCAGGATTTAATTACAACATATTGGTTAATAGAAAACAAGCTATGGATAAACCCGTGGAAGGAAATGCTTGGACAATGCTCCATACTTTTACCTGTATTAGGCCACTGCCAGGGCAAACCCTGAAAATAGTTTTTTTTTTTGTTTCTGCTGTTCATAAAATACAAAATTGCAGTGGGTTTTCAAATTCTTGCATTACATGACTCAACTACACCATCACTGGCGTTGGGGTGATCCTCTCATTTTGAGCAATGCATGTTCTATCTGCTTGTCACTGGGATATTAATCCTTTGGGATAAGCCCCTACTAAAAGATAATGTACCTGCACATTACATCACTTAATTTTATTTATAGTAATGGGGAGAGGGCTTAACAACTGAGTTTACAGTGGTTATGACTATTCGGTGGCCACTACTGCTCCACCACTAGTCCTGCAGTTTCTGCAGTTTGCTTTATTTGGTCCCAGCACAGATCCCAAACTGGTGCTAATGATTGTTTAAGTATGATACTGGTAATGGGGCCTGGTAATGAAGCTTTTATCAGCAGTAAAACTGTAAAGGTCACAAAATGCTAGTGTGGCCCCACTCTAAGAGTCGCCTCGCCGAGACTGGAATCCCTTTAAAGCGTTCACTGATGTCCGCTTGCAGAACATTAGCGAGTGCATAACAGTCTGTGCAAAGTGAGGCGAAGGATCCGGACCTCACTTTGCACTATGGTGAATACCCCCCTAAGTGAGGCATGTATGCCTGTATTTTCTTTCAGTAGTTGCTTATTTTAGCAATCTTCTGCTAGGATTTTCTAGTTTATGCCTTCTCTTTTTCTCAAGATATAATTTAAGCTCCACTAATTGTTACACTAAGCAAAAACTGTATAAAATAATAAAGTGATAGCATACATTTCTGTCAAACTTTTTTATACACTGACCTCATCAGAAACCAGAGATGAAATAACGACTTGCTATTCTCCATGTTGGCTGATATTCATTTCATTTGACCTGAGGTCATTTATTAAGACACATTTGTGAATTTAACACAGATTTCTGTCTGCATTTTTTGGTGTTTTAAGTCAGAGGTCCCCAACCTTTTTTGCACCAGGGACCGGCTTTAAGCAAGACCAGTTTTCCATGGCCCGGTGGGGTGGGGGTGGGGCAGGGGCGGAGCTTTGGTCACATGAGGCAGGGATATGGAGGGGTGGAGCTTAGCCGCGTCAATGAGGCCAGTCTGCACGCCCCACATAACATGTTCTGCCAGGGGCAAGTCAGTGAGGAGAGCCTGCCGCCCCATCCCGTGTAACAGGTTACTGCTGTGCTGGCTGCGTCTCAAAGACCCGCCCGATGCCCCACTCCGTCCTGCATAATGTTCTCTGCTGTGACAGCTGCGAGCTGTCACGGCTACGGCAGAGAACATTATCGCGTGCTCTGACCAGGCGTAGGGCCGCAGAGCTAGGTGTCAGCGGCGCCGCAGACTGGCTGAAAAACCCCAACGGCCCGGTCCTGGTCCGCGGACCGGAGGTTGGGGACCTCTGTTTTAAGTAATATTTTCTGTGACTATGGTGAACATTGACAAAATTGGTTAAAATTAGTCAAAATCAACATTGTTATAAAACTTTACCTACCATCAGCCCTTTCAAACCTTATTACTAGTAATACTCACTTTCCCTTTGACATTACCGGTTAAGCAATACATTGTACTATGCATATAACTTGTGTTGACTGGTTGAAAATGAGGGCCATGTACAGATCAGTGCAGGCAGAGTATGTTTTCAATAATTGCTGGAGAAATATTCTTCATTAGAAACAAGCCACCAGAAGTGCCTAAGGTCACTCGGAGTATTCTGTCAGCTGCAGAAATGTCATTTACAGGTAGGAGGAAATGAAAAAGTTATTTTTAGCTTTCTTTTTTTTTTTAATTCAACCAATTAAAGTGAGTTGTTGGATGAAAAGACATACGTGTGTGTGTTTTCTTTCAGCATCATGATTTTGGAGTAAATCCAGAAACTGAGGTAGAGTCTATGGATCTTTAGGCACAGAGATCAATTAAAAATGGTCCTTTGCTAAATGAACGTTCATAAATTAAAATTCTGTGTAAGATACAGTGAGAAAAGAGTAATATATCTAGTAACATATCTATATAGAATGAAAGGCGATATAACACAGTGAATACAACATGGATCATCCTGATTCTAATACAGTAAATGTTTATTGTTGTTTGCAAGTCTGTTGTTAGACCTAATTCATAATCCCTTCTGCATAAAGGAATACATTAGTAAATGGGTAGCGTAGACCAGTGGTTCACCTGGACGTCAGTTTCTTCTTATGGTCAGGCCTTGTCTATTGGAAACTGTACAGCTGTGGCTCTATACATTTTACATTACTATCACATAATAAAACACATTTACTGTAGGTGACACTCAATTTACATCCACTATTATAACAAGCGATTTCATGCAACATAATAGCCAAGCTATACCACTAGTTAAATGGCAGTGGTAGCCCCAGAATTGGATGACAGTCACACAACTTCTACTTACTACTAAGAATCCTGAAAAAAATCTTTTCAGCATATCCCCAAGAATAATTAAAGGAGAACTGTGGCATTACCTGCTCATGACCAGCAGTAGTTCATTAAACATACTATTGCACAATCTCTTCCATCTCACAATCCTATGCCCAGAATGCAATGCTCTTCCTGTGTTGCTATGTGACGTAGACCATCACAAAGTACCTGCCCCCTTCCTCAACTCAGCAAAAATCTGTACATCTGCTTCAGTGGCCACTGCACCTAAATTAGCAAGGGTGAGGATAGTATGTGACAGCCTATGTCACATACAGAGAGAGGAAGAGAGCCACATTGGGGAGTTTTTATGCAACGATCCTGGGCGTAGGATCATGAGATGGAAACTGAATATGCAGCAGTACTGTAAGTACTGCTTGATTATTATGTGTTTGTATTTGATGTTTGTATTAGGGAAATAGGATAATGACTAGAATCAATATGGTGTGTTTTCTGTATCTTTTCCTTCTTTTTGGCTAGACGTTGCCCTGCCCCCAAGGACCCATTTTCACCATTGTAGTTTATTGATTTATTTTTGAGAGGCGATGTAAGATTTGTGTACTATACCAGGCCATATATATGAATTGTGATTTCAGTTGCTCTTTGGTAGCATTCGGGAGGTTTTTAATATATTGTTGCCATACAGAAAAAAAGGAGTTGGTTATGTTTTCTTTTGCTGTTAATGTATTCAGCCAATCCATTTTGAACAGAAATTTGATTTGGGTATGTATCAGTTCCGTCGGTGGTGCTTGAAGCTGGATCCAGTGCGATAGTATGGACTTTTTGGTAGCTGCTGCAATTTTAATGAGGAGTTGTTTTTCAGATGTTTTGAATTTTTGGTTTTGTTTGGAGTTTTATTGAGTAGAATTGCAACTCCTCTTGTTTTTTTGTTATAGGATGCTGTAATACAGTGATGCCCAACCAACAGCCTGTGGCCTGAATTCTGAAATCCGAAATGTTGCGTATAAGTGTGAAATCGCTAGCTAAAAACAGTCGCAGTAGACTGTTATTGTTGCAGTCATGTCTTTATAATGAGAATATTGTCTCAGTGGTGACTTTACTATGGAAAATTGTCGCAGCTGTTACTTTAAAACTTGTCATGACACGCGTGTTGCAAATTTATATGGCCCCCAGGCCAAAAAAGGTTGGGCATCACTGCTGTAATACATTTTTTTTATACATGGAGCCTTTAGACAATTTGGATGTGTGGAGAGCTAGTGTGTCTCTTGAAGGAATATTTTGTCTGGACGAGTTTTGTGTACCATACTGTACTCTTACAGGAGGGAAACGGGAGTGGGAGATGGAGTTGCTGCTCCACTAATGATACTGTACTCTTACAGGAGAGAAACGGAGTGGCAGAGGGAGTCGCTGCCCCACTAATGATACATTTGTTGTATCCCCTGAGGACTATGGGTAAAAATAAGCTCAGAAAGCAAAAGACAGTTGCACTATTTTTTATACGGTAAAGCCCAGTGTCAGGATGAGGTATCTTCAGCCCACCAGATTGCAAGGACCCACTGCCTTCTAGAAAAAGTTTTAGGGGGGAATTCACCAAGCTCCGAAGTGAGGTGTGTAGTAGTGTAGTGTTCGCCTCACTTCGGAAAGACTGAAATGCGCGTGCAGGACATCAGCATGTGCATTTTAGTTTTTTCGAAGTGAGGCGAACACTACGCACCTCACTTCGGAGCTTGGTGAATTCCCCCCTTAATGTACGCTAGCAAAAGTTGTAATGTACGCCACAACTGAAAGAAATAGTTATCAGATTTCTGAGACATTAAAAAAAAAGGCAAATGCCGTAGTTTTAGTGTAATTAAAGGCAGCTATAGACCTGAAAATGTTCAAAATATGCTTTTTGGTATCAGGCTTGGGTCCCCCAATCCTTTGGTGCTCTAACAGGGTCAGACTGGCCCTGTTAACGTCTGACTAAACTGGCCCTGTTAACGTCTGACTAAACTGGCCCCGTGTTTGTGTGTTTGTGTGTGTGATTGCATAAGGTAAACTGGAATGTAAGCTCCATGGTGGTGGGACGTGAGATGAATAGTTAAACTATGTTAAATGCTGCATAAAATGTAAGCGTTACATAAATAGGCACAATAAATATACAAATGCTATTACATCTTCAAAATACTGGTACAGTGCTCACACTGCTTCTTTTCAAAGCAATAGTTAAACATGCAGCACCACTACCTAAGCATTGGATCTCCTTCTGCCATTACTTCTTATCTTACACTGCAGAAAATGTAACGCTCACCTTGTCAAGAGGGAAACAATAAAAATAAAGTTAATAGGAGTCTAAAAATGTAGGACTCAGCTCCCTAATGCCTCTTTCAAAGCCCCATTAAAAGGAGATTATGCTATACAATAGAAAATATGTTTTCCCCTCTGTGATTTTCCTACGTCTCTATGACCGTTGTTATTTCTGTAATTTTGTTGTTTTTTTGTTTTTTTTTAGTGAGAGGGGGGTGGGGGGACTTTTGATGACAAATAATAAAATGTCACAGAAAAAGTTTATTAAGAGCATACTGCTTTCAGCTGTTTGTTGTTGTTTGTTACCATCAACAAAAACAGACAACAGAATGAAATTATTCCACGTACCTTTCAGTTTACACGATGTGCATATAAAGAAGTTGTACTTGGTAGAATACAAATAAATGCAATCCAACATTTGGGTCTGTTCCTTTGAACACATGGGTATGCAGAGGCGGGAGCAAGTGCCCCTCTGGTCTATGGCCTCCTCGAAAGTAGTCCTAGCCTACCAATGAGCCCCCTTTGTTCTGCCCTATCTGTCTAATGGATGGCTGCCACCATCCCCAATATAGTGGCACTCATCCATCCAACTGTGTCATCACGTGGTTTAGTGATGTCATAATGATTTCATGGTGCCATCCTCCCCTCAAATTTGTCCTGCAAATGTCCATGCTTGAACACCCAGTGCAAATAAGACACCAATGTCCAGAACGACCAGTATAAATCTGGGGTAGTGAGTTTCAGCTGAGCTGGAAAAATAGCCCCATTATTTCTCTTCTTTTTTTTTTGATTTTCCAAATGTTTATTGTGATAAATTATTTGCATAACAATAAAAACATTATAACAGTGTGGTATTGTTTTTCAAATATATCTTATATAAATCTCTTTATCTTTAATGGTGGTTAAGGGTAGAGGATTTGATCCAAGGTTCCCAGATGTTCAGGAAGCAGCGATATTGTTTAGGGCACCCGGAAGTGCCCGCAGGACCCTTCTTATAAGGGTTCCTGCAGGGTGATGTTGGCCGAAAACATCACCACGTGACGCGCGTACGTGATGACGTTTTGGCCGAACCGTCATCACGCGATGCGTGGTGACGTCAGTGCCGGGGGTCGTGGTGAAAAAATTTTGAGAACCGCTGGTTTAGAGTCTTGTGCCAATAAGTTTTCAAAGTAGTAGATTTTGTCCATTCTATCTTGCCATTCTTTTGCTGTGGGTGGATTTTTATTTTTCCAGTTTAGGGCAATAAGTAGTTTGGCTACGCTTATTGTAGTTGCTTGTAGAGAGTTTTTGTATTTTTTTGAAGCTCATGTTGGGTATTTGTAGTAGTATTGCTTTTGGTGAGGTATACAATTCTGATTCCAATTGATTGTTCATAATATCATCGATTTGTTGCAAAATTGTTGGATAATTGGGCAGGTCTGGAAGATGTGAAGTGTATCTGCATCATTTGAGTGGCATCTCCAACATTTGTTTTTTTTTTTTATTTGGGAACATTTTATGTAATTTATCAGGTGTTAAGGTCCATCTTGTGAATATTTTATAGTTGGTTCCTCTTAGCTTAACTTGGAGACATTGGTTGAAACGTGAGATGGTCCCAGGTCTGGTCATTTGAGAGCTTCAGGGAATTAAAGGATCTCTATGTATTGAAGAAATTTACATGCACGAGAGAGAAAGAAAGAAACAAAGAGACAAATCTGTGGACTAAAATGATTACTCTATCTTTATATATATACATATATTATACATTTTAGAAAACATTTAAGGTGATAATAACACACCCAAAACGCAGAAACATAATGTAGCTGGTCTGAACACTGCTTTTCTGTGACATACACACAAAGAAACAAATTCATTGTTTACTCCAGTCTAGGAAGAGTTGTATGGGTAGCCATTTTAGATCCCACACTCTGCTATCTCAAGGCACTGTTGGAATTGTAGTTCTGCATAGTTTAACATCATTTTGAATTATATCTCTAAACATTAATGAGACACTGCATATATTCAGTTACTCAATGGAAATTACAATGTGATTATATCTATATGGATAACTTTAAAATAGTATTACTTTAAAATATAATATTTTGGGATTATAAAATCAATTTTAAGCAAATAATAAAGTTCTAGCAGTGGCCTCCCAAACCTGGGGCTGTAGGTAAATCCCTTTTTTGCTTAGTTGTTGAACCAGTCCTGCATTCCTGGCAATATTACTAAGACTGCTTTTAGCCAAACACCATCTTAAATTCCTATAAAGCAACATTTAAATCACAAGGTATACAAAAGCTACCATGACTATGGGGCTTATTCATGAAAGGCTGAATTATCATGTAAAGGTGTGAATTCATATTCATTTGCCACTTCCCCATATTCAGGTATTCAGCAATTTCTGCGATGTAGAGAATTTGAGACTAATTTGACAGCTTACACATTCACAGGTAATTCAACTAATTTATTAAGCGTCGCAAGTCTGTCGCAATAGCGAATTCGACAAGGGCATTCATCAGTTTTACTTTACAAGATCAAAGTAACGAATTAGGGGGCTGATGGCAGGGCTTCTACTGTCTGTTAGGTCACACTACGTAAGAGACGGCTACTGTTTCAGTCATGGGAAATCCTCTGTTTAGTGAATAACAGAGAATGGAGAAACAGTAGAGAATCGAAGTGTAACAACCTGATGTGCTGAGAATTCACTTTGACAGCCAAATTCTCACTTTCATGAGAGCTTTAGGGGGTCCAACAGGCACAAAATATTAGATCCAGTGGGGCTCATAGAAATGAATAAATGGGTAGAATATGGATAGAAATGAATGATGGGCAATTGAAAAATATGTGGAGCATAAGGGCCCAACTCTTGCACTTGTTTTGTCAGGTTATGCTGGTGAATATAGTCTATTGAATATGACATGTTTTCAGTCATAACTATACTACTAAGTCATCAATCTTTTACATCCCAATGACATAAATAAAGAGCAAAAATAGCAGCAGCGGCAGCGCTACAGCAACTGGACTGTGTGATGCAGACATTGCTACGGTTTAATGAAAAAATATTCAGACAAATTTTCCTTTCCTTAAACTTCCTTCCCAAGCAGCACCATATGTACAAATCGTGGCAACATATTTTCTTTCTTTATTTTAGTTTTAATTCAGTAACCAGGTTCCAGTTGAAGAGCTGGTATAGCGTAACCCAGGGCTAAATGATAAGATGTTTGCATTATGCAAAAGTATGCAAATCAGCCCATAAATCAGTCTGACAATGATTTATTAGAGTAACAGAAAGTTGCCAGCAAATTCTAAAACACCTTCTAAAAAAAACGCCATTTGCAGGCAGACTAAACTCAATACCAAGGCCACTGACACAGCAGTACTTTTCACCGGCCTGCCCCCTGTGAATCCAATCCTGTGCACAGTGAAAAAAAGAACAATAGCCAGCATTGAAATGCCGCCGCCATTGTAGCCTTCCTGAGATTTTTGTAGCCTAAGCAGCTGTTACACAATATGTGTACAAAGACATTTTGTAAAGGTCAAAATGGCGCAAAGTGATATGGACGCCTGTGTGAAATGCATTTGTGGGTTTTTTCCCTTGACAACCAGAAACACAATAGCAACCTGTTTATATCCCTTCAGTTCTGATCGATGAGCAGCTGACGGGCATTGAAAAAAAAAATGGATGTTAGCAATACATGGTAATTATTAAGTGGCGCTAACAAAAAGGGTTAAATTCATATAAAACAAAGAAGAAAGAAAGCACCATTCATATCTTTTGCACACACTCTTTTATTAGATAACAATATAAATAGTGGGTATAAATAAAAAAATCTCAGCTAGAAGCCTTATGGACCTTAGAACCTTACGCAAAAAGACTGCAGAACATACCCAAATGTACAGTAACCCTGTGAAACAAAGGATAAATGCATGTAGATTGTAAGCTCTACAGGGCAGGGACCTCCAACCTCTTATGTCAACCGGAGCCTAGCACTTAAAGTGATGTATCCTTGTGATATTTTACTTGTATTGCTTAATGCACTTTTCCCATGTCTCTATTGTACTTGTATTGCTGAATTGCACAGCGTTGCGTAAATTTGTATAAAATTATACATACATACATGTGAAGTTGTCAGCTGGGCGGCTCCATGTTTAGCTGTACTGTAGACACTGCACATGCTCAGTTTGCTTTGTCTCCTGTAGTTGTGCTCTAATTAGGGACTAATGCAAAATAACCTGACTATAGACTCATGATAAAGCTATCAATGAAATCTGAC
>WMED01017335.1:406-13037 GCA_019650415.1 Pipa parva | reverse complement strand
ACGAAGGATAAGTGCAAAAATAACCGGGCCACGAAATTTATAGTTTGGGAAACACTGGCACATACAATCAATTCATTACAAGTTATAATCATGGTTTTCAGTGGGAGTTTCAAAAGTGTTTAATTTTGTCACTGTGGACTGAGATAGCGGCATGTTATTAAATGCAATGTCTGACATTAATGTATCAAAGAAATGAAACTTCATTTATGTGGTTTCATTTACATGTAAATGTACAGAGTATATTTGCTGTAGCTCAGCTTGCCTAAAATATATAGATTTTTATTAACATTTTAGGTCTCTACGCTAATTTCACAGCAATACATCAGCTATTTTCACTATTTCTGCCTACGCCATGATCCTGATGGTAAGAAGCAGTGAGAAAAGTCATGGCAAATCCATTGTTTTGTATAATTTGCTGACATCTAGTGGTTTTCGCTCTGGACTACACTTTGATAAGCTACCGGTTCAGTACTGAGTATCATGGAATCCTGCAATAGAAGCAAACTAATTACAATTCCGGAAAAGTCTATCAGTGGATAGAGATATGGTGCCATAAAGGAAGATGGAATCTTCACCCCTGCTGCACCGTGGAAGTGTGATCAGTGCGATCTTATAAGGGCGAAATTTATTAAACTCGGAAAGACCGCTCTCTTCTTTTTTACATTTTTTTTTCTATGGAAAAGTAGCCACCATACTTTACATTAAGTAGCATGGCTACCATGGGGGTAATTCAGGAAAGAGTGAAGTTACCTTGCGATGCTTCTCATCAGTTCGCCGAGACGGGTACGCGCTCCCTGGTCTCCTGCAATCGGAGATCAGCGAATGCTTTAAAGGTACTTCGGCTCACCTCGCGACCACTCGAGTCGCCTCAGCGTTCGCTGATCTCCGAGTGCAGGAGACCAGGGAGCGCGTACCCGTCTCAGCGAATTGGTAACGCGCAAGGTAACTTCGCTCTTCCCTGAATTATCCCCCAGTTTGGTTTAATAAATTTCGCCTATTAGAATAATTTGTTACAACTGCCTTAATAAAAACATATTGTGCACTGAAACGGAGCGCTTTGAGTATTTGTGGTACTAATAAAGCACCTTGGGTCTTCTATTTTTCAGCTACAGTATTCTTACGGAAGATTCATAGCTAGTTTAAAAACCGGCTTCCCTGTTTGTCTGACCCAAGATTGGTAAAATTCTGTGGGGGAAAATAGTGAGGGGTTTAGTATGCCTTTAACCTTAAGGACCATGCAACTGGGCAACACTTACATCGTTGTCAGTCATGAATGGTACAGGAAATATATTAATTGGGACGCCTACCTTGAATGCAATTTTTAACATGTAGCATTACATATAGAAGTTTTCTAAGATAAATTGCTATTAGTCTTCACGTTTTTATTTGATAATTAATAAAATGACTCATAAATCTCTCGTTTACATTTAACTGATTTTCTGGTTGCTAGAGTAAGTTAACCTAGCAACAAGACAATCATTTTATAAAAGTATATTTAAGACTTATGCCACAAGGCATTTACAGAATTTTAAGTAATAAGTATCAGTGTCTATAATTAAATAAAATGGCATTATAAAGTAAATTTCCCCTTTTAAAAATACTTGAATGTGTTTTTTTCCAAATATCATAACCCTGATTCACAGCATGCACTTACCAGAAATTATGTATAAGCATTCCATTAATTATAGCTGTTTGGTTTAACATGCAACAGACCACTTTATTTAATTGGAGTAGCTGCTTTTGACTTTAATATATGCGCTTCTTTTCAATCTGGCCATAGATGATGTGATTGCAGCTGGTCTTTCAGTAAATCTCTCTCTTTGTATGTTTGTACATGACATAAATGAATAACTGAGAGAAGATTTGTACCTATTGTTCAAACACAATGTGACAATTGCACTTGAGTGTTAAATAGGTGGTTGTATATAATACATTTTGGAATGATAATCAATTGAAAACCAGTTTGACCATCTGTCATCTGGAGCATAGAAAGCATTTTCTTCTTTTAAACATGCAGTCTTGTATACGGGTATTATTTGTTTTTAAAGTTACAAGATCTAAATAAGAAAGATAATTGGTCAGGCACTTCACAAAGGGGTATATCCCAAAAATGTTGTGCACCTGTCTGATGTGGAATTACATCATCTAAAGATAAAGCTTTCAGTGTGTGCCTGGTCCTCTTTATGTATTTAAACTACAATTGGGCAGTATTATCTTGCTTATTACTTGTTGGTAGATGTACTACACTCACTGATGATAATTGTAGATTTTAGCCTAGTGTTTACTGGAGAAATCTCTACATGAATTGTAAGGAAGGCATGGTAACAGTCTACAAAACAATGCAAAGATAAGACTAAAAAAAGAGCAGCCAGGTAATTCCCTATGTTATTCAGTAATAATAATAATAATAATAATAATAATAATAATTAGATTATTATTATTCATACTGTGAAATGTATTAAACTCGGAACGACCGTTCTCGGTCTTTCCGAGTTTAATGAGTGAGATCTCGCATTGCACTCATGATATTTTTTTCTATCTCGATTTTTCGATGGAAAGGTAGTCATACTTTACTGTTAGTAGCATGGTTACCGTTTTGTCAAAAAATCAAGATCGAAAAACTCAATAATACTGAAAATCCAAAAATATCCCGCAGGAACAATGCGAGGCCAAGAACGGTCTTTCCGAGTTTAATAAATTTCACCCCTTAGTAAAAGGTTATTTGCTAAGGTGCGATTTCGACTTTCGAATTCGCAAACAGTGGATTCCCATAGTAAATCTGCTACAATTTCCCCATTGTAAAGTCGCGACAATTTTTTAAAGTTAAGATTGCGACAATTTTCCCATAATAAAGTCGCAACTGCGACAATATTCTCATTTTAAAGACGTGACTGCGACAGTAGCAGCCCATTGCGACTGTCTTTATCTGGCGAATTCGCACTTATACGCAACAATTTGGACTTTAGTGAATAACCTCCTAAATATTTAGACTATTTAAAGGGGAATTGAATTCACAGGTTGGCCGACTTGCTGAATGTGTCATGTATGAGTGAGAGCAAGGCTCACATATTGGGAGATGAAAGACTTTGCATTAATATCTTAAATATTTCATTGAAATTCCTGTGTTTAAAATGTATTTGTGCAAAAGGTTTATTGAAGGTACAAGGGTCCAGGGAATGTGTGTTGGTCATTTTGCTTTTTCCTTGATTCTGTAATGCTTAGAAAAGTCATTTGCACTTCTAGTGCAATTATATAGCCCTTGGTGTATCTATACCGTTGTGCAGTGCAAACCCCCTGCACAATACTTGTAAACATTTAAAGGGATATTTCTAAAGAATTCTGCTTATTTTTATAAGATTAAAAACAAGTTTTCCCATGTTAAAAAAAATGCATCAAAAAGTTGTTGTTTCTTACGTGGTAAAAAAAAAAGTTTTTGACTTTTTAAAATGTCCCTCTTTTACTGATCTGTATTGCTTTCATATATCCTGTGCTAGTTGCAGCCATCTTATCTGAATCTGAAACGGACCTCAGTTCAGTCCCGTTGCATTCAGTGAAACTTTAGATAGTATTAAGTTATGAAGTGTTTTATTTAACCCAACAAAATGAAAATAAATGGACCTTTTGTAATCCATATTGTCTAGAAAGCTTTCCAGGTCATCCCAAGTATAATCCAAGAGCGGCACAATGAAAGAAGCTGCAATGTCCACTACCCCCTATCGGAAAACTCCTGATTGTCATCATGAAAGCACTTGGAGAAAGCTGGGCTTTTTAGTAGAATTCAACCCAATAAGTTCCCAGCTTCTTCCCATGTCAATATTTTTTGCTTGTTTTTTACATTTCTAAACTGACAGGTTTAACAAAAAAGGGAGCAGGTTATGTTACATAATAGAGCGAACATATCTGCCAAAACTCATTATCCATGTTTTCTAAATGAACCGCTCTCTCTAAATTAGTCAGTAATTGGCTGCTTTATTCTGTACTTGGCTGCAACTGTGTCATCAAAAATGGATTTCCATATCCCCTAACTTTTATGTATTTGATTATCGAAGGCAAAATTAAACTTCCAATGAACTGGCAATGCCCAATTCCTCTTTTAATTAATGAATTTTGTTGTAAATGATTGTCCTGCACTGAGAAAAAAGCAATTAGTGCATGTCTTGCTGTCTCAGACAAAGTAATATGTGTGGTTTATACCATAAACTAGTTCATTAAAAACCACTTATAAGAAAACGATCTTAAGTGACCAGAATAATGGCAAGTTACATGTATAAACACAGTATAGCCAACCACTAATAAAGATGACTCACCAAAAATAAAACAACGATAAACGAAGCTAAGATGGACAAAGTGAGACTCACTGACAAATAGAATAAAACAAACCCAAAAATGTTATTTCATTTTATTAATAGTAAAAAGGTTAAAACTCAGTGCGTTTGACCCTTTATAAAAAAGCAACGATGGAAGAATAGTATAGGGAGATGAGGAAAAATCAAACGAATTAAACGTGTTTTTTTCTATGACATTTACAGAAAAAAAATTAAGGGGGTTATTCACTAAGGTGCGAATTCGACTGTAGAATTCGCAAACAGCGGATTCCCATAGCAAATACGTGACAATTTCCCCATTGAAAAGTCGCAACAATTTTTTAATGTTAAGATTGCGACAATTTTCCCATAATAAAGTCGTGACTGTGACAGTATTCTCATTATAAAGACGCGACTACGACAGCAGCAGCCTATTGCGACTGTTTTTATCTGGTGAATTCGCACTTATACGCAACAATTTGGACTTTAGTGAATAACACCCATTTAAGTTTCAGGTAAAATGCAGAGGGATCAAGTAAACTCTCAATTAAATGTTGAATAGGAGGAGTTGCAGCTCTGCCTTTAAGAAGAATAAAACAGATAAGTCATATGTGAAGAGTTGATATTGACAGGGACTTTTCCTCTGGACTTGGTGAATATTAAATGTGCAAATATTCTAGAAGGGGTCAAAAAGTGAGTCTGGAAAAAAACAAGTCTGTAAGCTTAATCATCATTGTGGGTAATATGTTTTAAAGGTTTTCTAAGAGTATCTGAGTGTATTAAAATGTATAACTCCATAGCAGCATGGGATTATGAGGGATGTGTCCTGCTTCTGTGAGGAGTCAAGTTCTTGACTGGACCGGGGTGAGTCGATGGAGGTCACATATCTTGTTTTTTTTCCAAATCAATTGATACTGTGCCATATTAAAGATTTGGTATATATAAAATGAGAATGTGTAGACATGGCAAAATACTTACAAAGTGGTGTACCACAGTGGTCAGTAATGAGGAGAGATGTGCAGTTGAAACTTGGATTAATCTGAAGAAATACGACTATGCAGATCAGATCTGGGCATTGTATGGCCCATGGGCCACATCCGGCCCTCTGACTATCTCTGACCGGCTCACATGAGCCTGTGAAAATTGGGCGTGGCTAATTGCCATAGGTGCCGGTAAGTTAAATATATTACTCTGGCCCTCTAGCACCATTCCAGTTTCTCATGTGGCCACATTTGAAAATTAATTGGCCACCCCTGATGCAGATCCTAAATGGGTTCAAAGCGAGGACTTCTTTATAGACAACATAGACCCATCTAGGACTAGTTTAAGGGTTAGAAGCTGACAGAAAAGCTAAGAGTAGCTTTAAGGTAGGCCTTTATAACTTACAAGTGAATTCAGCAACTGTGCATTAGTAAAATAAGGACAAAATACACATTAAAATGTGTTTTGTTTCTCTGCTTACCAAAACCAAAATATGTTGGTCTATGCACATCCCTAGCATTGAATTCTGTTATCTTTCATATAGTTTTAAATAACCTTGTAGACAGATTAATCTATAAAATATAATTGTTTGGTCATCATGGAACCTCCTCAAATTCTACTATGCCATTCATGTACTGGTTCCCAAAGCTGTACACTACATTCCATGGGTGGTCTGTTTATTGCCTCCTCTCTTCCACAATGTACTTAAACTAAGTATTGTAGGTATAACAAGGGGCTTATCCTCTATGCCAACATTAAAGAAGGTTTCTGCATCAACATAGAAGGTCTTTACTGTAAGAACAGTGAGGCTGTGGATGTTCTTGCAACTTAAGGCTCAGTCATCTGAGTCAAAAAAGATCAGCAATATTGATCAGCAGTGGAACGGGTGTCTGAAAACACTGAAAAGGTTATCGATTTTAACACATCAATATTTTTCGATGTTTATCTTTTTTTATTTTACCCTATATAAAACTGATCAAATTGAAAAGTAAATCAAACAGCAAATAATGATAAGAGCGCTGAAAAAGTTATCAAAACTTAATGAACTTGCGGAAATGACTTTCATAAAGTTTCCCCCAAATCAAGAAGAGATTTATTTTCCTGCTAGATTAACAAATGACCCACACAGACCACATTGTGGTCAACTTGTCCAGTCAATGAATGGAACAATACTCACCAAATTTGAGAGGGTAAATGGCGTACCATCAATAAATCCCTGTGAAATTCTTCTTAGAAGTGGGAATAAACAGTGTACTCAGACATGTACAATGTTTAATATGTTTAGAAAGTCAGGATGGGGAAACAATGTCAGTAGACATGCTAATGATGGTAATAAAGGAACAATGAAGTCTTCAGTGCTAATTCATGAAAGTTCAAGCAGTGACATAAAGATCTGAACTTCATTCATTTACTACTTCCCCATATTCAAGTATTCAGCAGACTGGGATGTGGTGAATTTGTGACCAATTTGGACAATGGTCAGACTTACGGAGCACTTCACATCACTTTGCATGCGCAGGTACATTAATAATTGCATCCCTTGCCAATCACTTCTTTGCTATGAGAATCCACGCTTCAGTGAATAAGGAGCATTGCAACCCTAAGTGAATACACTTCAGTGGGGGAATTCCCACTTTCACAAATAAGCCCCCAAATGTAGCAATTCTTCCTGATACACTTCAGTGGGGGAATTCCCACTTTCACAAATAAGCCCCAAATGTAGCAATTCTTCCTGTAACCAAAAGCTTTGTCCAAGAGCCACTAGATAAATAGAGAAAAAGCGCCTTTGGTCATTGTGCAAATCTTCTGTTGGTACAAAGGAGCAAGCCTGGCTATTATCATAATAAATGAATGGAATTCACTTTCATGCCAGTGTGGACACTACAAATCTGTTTTATTATCCACAGCTGGTCTTCAGTGGGCACAAAGTGTCACAACTAACATGACTTGTCACAAACCGCCCCACTGAATCAATATATTTGTCTGGAGCTGGGTGGTCCTTTCTTGCAGCCATTGTTTAATAAAAACAGGTAATAGATTGTTTTCTAAAGCGTGTTCCAGTTATTGCAGTAAAACAACAACCTTAATATTCTAATCTACTTATTAATATGAATGGAGTGCTCAACTTTGGTGTTTCCTATGTATTACTCTTGTGTTCATCTTATTAAATGAGAAGTTCATCTTAAAATTAATTTTCAGTATGCAGTACACAGTTTTCAATTAGTTTTTTTTATTTTTTATTTTCCTTTCTGTTTTACTTCACCTTTGTCGGTTGCCAAGACACCACCAGCCCCTTTCCCCCTCCAACCCCGCTCCCCCCCCCACACACAAAATAAATTAAAGACTAACTTAAAGACTTTGACACAGAGGCTTGGTTTTTTAATCTCAAATTAATTTTTATTTTCTCCGCTTTATTTTGTACAGTCCACCCTTATGGTTGTAAGATGAACCTAAAAAAATGTAATAATTCAAATATCAAAAACAATAAATAACGAAAAACAACTGTAAAGTACCCTTTAAAACTACTTCCCCTTTAATTTATCTTGTCAGGGTTCTATAGTGACACAGGAAATCACGGAATGAACAAGGAACACAAGGTTATGTAGGATGAACATTAACTTGCTCATTATCTCAGTGTTCAGCATCATCTCTCCAGTACAGTTATTCCAACAGCTCCATCTTGAGTTTATTATTCTTCCCCTTGTTTTCTGGGTGTGGTCAGTGGGTGTGGTCAGTGGCTGTGGGTATTACTGTCCCGACACCTTGCATGCCATTATATAACAAAGCTGAGGAGCATTCTCATATGGTCATGTTGATAGAGATTGGGATCTAGACAAGACTCAGGCAATGACTTTAACATGTTCTTTCTTCTTCCCCAGTCTTGAGTTTTCTATCATGAAAAATACTTCTCATATTAGCGTTTAATATATCTATTTAGCATAAAATATACATTCAAGTAGACAGCAAGGAAACTGAACATTCCTCCTGCTAAATTGTTGAGGTTGTATATATTGCTACCAACCTGGGGGTGACAGATGTTTAATAGTTACCTTCTGTTGTCAGCTTGTACACTTCATTTGTTTACTCTTTGCATAGACAATTTGCCTACTGAGGGGTGATATTCTCATTTGAGAAGTAATTCTATATAGGGCGAAATCTCTGAAAGTTGGAAAGACTACACTCGGTCTTTCCAAGTCTATCGCGTCAGATCTTGTGGTGTTCCCGCGAGATTAACCACACGAGTTTTTCAATCAAATTTTTCTTTCTCGATGTTTTTTTTTTTTTATATAAAAAGGTAGCCATACTACTAATGGCTAATTTTTAACTAATTTCTATTTTTTGAAAAATTCAAAAAATCGAAATTGAAAAAACTTGTGTGGCAATCTCATTGGAATTGGATCTTGCGCGATAAACCCAGAAAGACCAAGGCCCTAATTCACCATAGTGTGAAGTGAGCCGCGAAGCGTTCGTCTCACTTCGCACTTGGTATTATGTGCATGCTGATGTCCTGCACGCGGACATCAGCATGCGCATTAAAGGGATTCCCCTCCCGGCGAGAGCACTCGAGTCTATGGTGAATTAGGGCCCAAGAGCGGTCTTTCAGACTTAAATAAATTTGAATGTTTAGTCTATTTAAAGAGAAAAGGGGTGAGTAGCTGTGTGGAAATACAGGATAGACATGTAAAAAGGCAGCTAATCTGCCAAACTTAAATTCTTAATTGTCTTTCTCTTTTCTTATTCTATTTAAATGTCGCAAGAGGTGTTCACCCTGTATCCAGAGACTATCTGTCAGAAACACTAAAATATTTGGTATACTCAAAGTTTTACTTACGTTTACATTTTCTGTTGGATCTCTCATATTTTGAGAAGTTACCGTAAATATGATCAGTAAACATTTCTGAAAAAAAATGTAAATAGTTTAACATAAATATAATAATGGAAATATAAATGAAAGTGCAGAATTCAGGCTGAAAGATAACTTTAACTTGAATTATCAGGAAAGAGATAGGTACCATTTCAGATGACTTCAAACAAGCAGTGGGAAAAGCTAACTATAGATACTAGTTTATATAATATATTAAAATATATACAGGTATATATAAATTAATAAAAGGAACACTATTTAAATGAGGGCAACTAAATTCTTAATAATAAATCATATAAGGAAGGGCTTCTTTATAGAGAAGGTGATAAATATGTAGAACAGCTTTCTAGCAGAGGTGATGGGCACAAACACACTAATAGAATTTAAATATACATGAACGAGATAAAGATATTTTAAATTCCAAAAAAAAAGGTGTTTCTACCCTAAATTCCCAGTGGGGTAAGGGGAATAATTCCCACCCTGTTTGCAGAGGAGGGGGGGCATGTACAAAATAGACTGAGTTGTACAAAACAGTCAGCCAGCAGCAAGCTCAGACCATCAATCACATGACTGTATTTAAAGGGGTAAAGAAACAAGGAAATGCAACTCTCCATCTTGATGAAGTGCTAGTAAGACCTCATTTACAAAGAACCCCATGGAACCAGTGAGAACTGAGAAAATTACTAATTAATAGAGAGAAATGAAGAGGTTACTAAGTCTTATATGTATAGCAATGTATGTACATGGCATACTAGCTAAATGAGCACACAGCAACAGAGACCACAGTACAAATAACACCTTGGTTATTCTGTGGTCAGAGTCAGCCCCATTTCCTGTGCATGAAACCAAATGGGTGGGTGTACACTAGCAACCTCTCTTAGTATGAAACGCTACAGTTTCATCAGGCTAAAGATGTTCTGCTCTGCCAGCTAAATAATTCAGATTTTTTTTTTTTTTTTTGTAAATAAAATCCAGTAGTCCCACTGTTATGTGTTATGTAAGAGACTTTAGATAATACCAGTGTCCAACTGAGGCATGTTGGTCCCACCAGCGAAACTAAGTCCAAGTTGGGTGAAATTTTTTAAACTTGGTAAGACCACTCTCGGTCTTTCCGAGTTTACCGTGGGAGATCTTACATTGTTCTGATGAGTTGGTTTTTTTTTTAATCTTGATTTTTCGCATTTTTTCAATGGAAGGGTAGCCACACTTTATATTAGTAGTATTGCTACCTTAACATTGAAAAATTCGAAAAAGGAAGCAATGTACTATACCAGTGAGGTTAGTGCACAGGGAGCAATGTACAGTATCCACCCTACTTATATACCCATGCTGCCAGATCTCTCCTGCAGTGTACTCTCCTGTCTAGATTAGCTGATGGGGGCCAGAAACAATAGTAGATATGTGTGTGTAAGAAGCCAGAAAAGGAGGATTTTTTAAAATTTTACTATTGCAAGACAGACCGTGGGCCCACTGATACCGAGGCCCATTGCAGAGTCCTCCAGTCGGCCAGTACAACCCTGGATAATACATGCTTATGAAGTGCCCCAAAAAGCTCCAAAAGATAAAAGATGGCTGCACCTTGCCTGGTTCTATTTAGTCCTAATTTCCCACTTACCTTGGGATTGTCTCACAAGTGAAATATTTTGGCCATAATGTAATCAGAGTCCCTAATGGATGATTTAATAGATCTCTCCCTTTGATAATATAAAGTCATGTGACCTGTACAAGAACGTTATTACAGCGCAATAATGGGTGTACAGTGAGTGACACAGCTATAGGTTATCCCGAGTTCAGCCATTTTATCCTGGGCCCACCTGGGGTTGCAAAACGAGGGTCAAACCAAACCCCCTATTATAGCATTACTGCACTATTGTTCAGCTTTATAGAGTAACTGTTTATAAAAAGGCCAAAATTACCTTTTCTCTTTTTTCTTCTTCTGTAAATCCAAACAGTTAAAATGACGAGTATAATCAGGGCAGGCAGACTAAGAAAAGGAATATACTTGTAGAGGATCGCCTTAACCGTGTTGTCTGAAAATTTAAAGGAAAAAAAAAAATAAAATAAAATGTTGGAAATATGAATAAAGTTTGTGCCCAGCATTTAAAGAACAACTGAATTTCTGTTAGTTGAACAGACTTCTACTTCTCTCTATAGCACCGAGGATGTGTCTGAAGCGGTAACAAGTAAATCACAGCAAGATAATTAGGAAGGAAATGTAGGGACCTTATTACTTATAGTGACTATTTGAACTATTCCAGTTATTTTAACTGTTCTAGGCTAATATTGTGATTTTATTATTTTTGACAATGGGTTTTTTTTAACTTAAAATATGTCTGATTTTTGGGTATCTTCACAGATTTTTAGGCTGTTGTGGGGGTGGGGCACTTTGTATTCTGGGATAAAGTCATAAAGAAATTAAGAGCTATGCTGTCATTGTATCAACAAAGATTTCTTTTCTTTGTCTCTTCTTTTGCTATGATATAATTGTACTTTACTTTTTCTTACCCCCAAACTCCCTGCTTTCTCTAAGCTACCCTTAGGAATATATCATAATGTGCATTCTCAAACTCCAGGAAGGACCCCCTAAGCCCACTGGGAGTTTTCCCTGTGTCCTGTTGGGTCAGTCCGACACTGCAGCCACCACTGAAACATTCTATATTACATGTAGATTAATTAAAGTCAATAATTTGGCCACACTAGTAGTGCATGTAAAGCAAACATTTACTTTGCACAAACCAATCTTTCAAAGACCGTCATTTAGTCAAACACTAAAAATGAAAGTCCTGTGGGAATTTATTCCAGTAATGCTGCCCAGATGACCTAGATGTCTAAAAACTTACAGCTCGATTATCACTTACAGGGCTTGGCATGCAGAAAAGGCTTTGGTAAAGACTCATATTTCGATGTGTTTTACCATCATTAAATTTGTCACAAATGTAGCCTGTTGCAGAAGTCTATGTAGATGGGGGGTGGCTATTGGGTTTTGTAGACCTATAGGTAAATGATAAGGTGATGATTTATTTAGGAAAACACAGTTAAGAAGGCTGAAGAATGGACAATGGCTTGATCAATGCGGGGCTGGGTTATTATTTCTGGGCAGAGTTATAACCAGATTTATATTGATTCATGAGACGGAATTAAAAAAAAAAGGATGAACTAGCTGTAGTCAGAAACACAATCATTTTTTGAGAAATACAGAATAATAAAGGGCTTGTGTATACTTAAAGGGCTTCCATACACAACATAATTAAGGGAAACCTACACACTACAGCTGGGCACAGTTTGGGAAACTCACAACTGGCAGCCAAGTGTAACTATTGCATTTCACATACATTAACAACACAATGAACCTTGATGTGTTTACATGAGTTAACCATGCAGACCCCTTGGGAAGAATGTAATATTACCCAATGCATGTTCTGTGCATTTGTTCCGCATCGCATCTTATGATGATGATAATTTATTCCATGCAATGGAGAGC
>WMED01017334.1:0-13037 GCA_019650415.1 Pipa parva | reverse complement strand
ATGGCAAACCTATGGCTCTGCGTGCCAGAGAGGGCACGCAGAGCCCTCTTTGTTGGCACGTAAGCTGTCTCCATACCCTGCCTTCAGTACAGGCCGCGGACCCAATCTGACAGTTTCCAGGCCGGATCTGTGGTCTGCAATGAAGAAGCGCACACGAGCAGGGGAGTTCTCCTCCCCTGACGCGTGTGCGCTCCTCCCCCAGCGCTGGCGTGATGATGTCACTCACCAGCACCGGCACTTCGGGGGACACGCTCATGGGTGACGTCACCTTTTTGGCACTCTGTGCCAAAAAGGTTTGCCATCCCTGTCCTAAACCAAGGATGGGGAACCTATGGCACGCAGAGCTGTCACCAAACCCTGCCTTCAGTACAGGCCGCGTACCCGATCTGAAAGTTTCCAGGCCGGATCCATGGCCTGCACTGAAGAAGCGCACGCTAGCAGGGGAGTTCTCCTCCCCTGACGCTGGCGTGATGACGTCACTCACTAGCGCCTGCACTTCGGGGGACGCGCTGGTGGGTGATGTGACCTTTTTGGCACTGCGTGCCAAGAAGGTTCGCCACCCCTGTTATAAACCATACTAGCATAGTAAGCTCTAGACATAATGTACACTGTTACAAGATTAAACGTATTTCATACCTTAGTTCTCCTTTAAGTAAATGAAAAAGGAATACCAAATAGGGTTTATTCTTCAATAAACATGGAAATAAAGTTATACTGTACTATTTTCCACTCTAGCTATTCCCATTTATGACATCAGTCTGCTCAAGGATGCTCCACACTTACTATAAAATGGCTATTTTTGATGTTGGGTGTTAACTATGGACAGTTTCTGGGGGGTTTGTTAATCAATAAAATAAGCAGATCACAGTTTCACGCAGAGAAGGAATATACTGTACTACTAAAACTCATACAAAACATACCTATAAATCAATTGCACTACTTTTTAAATTAGTTGATTGCTACTGACAAATGAGTACTAGTGAAGTCAAACTTTAAAAATCCCTCAACAGCTTTGTAATTTATGAAAGATTTAAGGGCCAAAGAAAAAGCCCTACTTCACAGTAAAAATATGTATTCTTTGTTCATGGCCACATACTAATTCAGCAAAAGGGGATAGTCATTCCACTCACCCTCCTTAGTATAGTATACCTTGTAATAAAGTTACATGCATTGACAGTCATTAAATGAACTCTACTAAAACAAGCACAGTAGAAATATACAAAACACTCATGCAAACTTAAGAGGAAGAAAGGTACCAATAGGTTTTTGATCAAGCGCTTCAGGGAGAATTTTTTTCTTTTGTTTGGCTTTTTTTTTCCTTTTAAATAGTAATTACCTAATGGACTGGAAACACTAAATACTTCCTCCATCATCTAGCTTGGTACAAAAAAAAAAAATAAAAAAAGTGAACAAAGGCTGGTCTTTCTTCCTAATGCTCCACGAAAGAGGACTGTTGCTAGAATTATTTGCCCAACATGCACACTTACTTTTCAAATGTCTGCATATTCTTTTGTTGAGCTCAGCAGTAAAATCTAAAGTTTTCTGGTTTATTAATCCCTTAGCAGAAGCATAGTTAGGACCTTGCAGCCTAAATCATGTAAAACAGCTGCCAGATCTTGCAGGATCTTCACTCTAATATGGAACAGCTGGAGTGGGGACCCAGAATTCACACAAACACAAACACTGAAAGCTCTGTTGTGTATCCTGCAGCAACCAGGCCTATAGAGTTTCACCTATCAAAAAATACAGCATAGAATATCCTACAGCTTAAACTGTTTCTTTTTCTTGCAGTGGTGCTGTGTCTTGAGTAAGCGTAAAACCTCCTAATTAAATGATCAGGTAAATATAGATTGCAGAAAAAAAAAACTTGAAAGTGATACTGACACAGCCAAAACAAACAGCAGATCTTACACAAAGCTTAATACAGCTAGCCTGAACAGTGCATTTCTGTTAGGAACAAACATAAAAAAAAAAATAATGTAGTCACCAATCTGGAAAGAGTTGAACAAGCAGCCATTTTGGATCCAGAATTTCTCTCTGTTAACTAAAGGCATTCTGGGAGTTGTAGTTCTTCATAGCTCTACACAGCATTTGGAAGTATACTTACAACATTAATCAGATACTTTTGAAAAAAACATAATAGAGAGCCCTACTAAAATCTCAGTTTGCATGAGGACTTTCCCCTATTTACTTTTTGGAGAGTAATTATACAGCCATTCATTTTGCATAAGGTGAAAAGGAACAGATAGGGCTTTAACGTATTACATTTCAGCCCAAAGGAATATCAAATCTGCTTGATGCATGGCTGGTTATTAAAAGATTTATACAAAAAATACTGAATATTTGTTTCAAATAAGACATGCAGCAAGCAATCTATCACATTTGATTTAGACATGTTTTAAAGGAATAGCAACCCTAACTAAGGTTCTCATCCCATTTAATACAGACACATGAAATCAAAATGTTGTCGTGCTGATAGTTATACATCCAGATGCATGCTGCAGACTGCATTGTGCAGCCATGCATGTGAGAAGATGACTAATCAGCACTGCAGCAAGTGGACTTTTAATGGTTCTGGAAGGTAATTATTACCAGCAACCACAGTTTCACATAGCATCTCTTTTGTAAACTTTAACTCATCAAATACATATTTGTAAGTGCAAGCTGTTGCATATAGCCAATAAAATGAGCAGCATGCATCTAGAGTTATTATGAATTATTAGCCATGCACAGTGGCTTAACAATAGCTGTCATATAGGCTGCAATTGTGACCAGGCCTGAGGCTTCTGCAGCCCCACAGCCCCAGTGCTTAGTGTCGTCCTGATCCCAGTGAGTCTCCATTAATGGTCAGAGGTGCAGGAATGAGAAGCGTTGATGGGGGGTGGGGGTCCTTGTGGCAATTCTGCGCTTGGGACTGGGGAAGGGGCATTTGTGCAGATTCTGTACAAAAACTTTATTTAACAGATGTGCTGTTTTAAAGAAACAATACAGATGGAAGCTTCATAATACTTCTGGTTAATATAAATATGACCAGATTATGCCATTTCATTAGGGCATAAATTCCTGGAATAAACTCTTGTGAGATTTACTTTTCAACTGTGTCTCCGGTTAAAATGGGTGTTTGGTAAGGTTAGTCTCTAGGGGATCTGTAGCAAAGCTGTCCTACTACTCTATGGTTGCCATCTCATCCCTTTAAAACTGAGGACTTATAAATCTATATTTAAATGTATTAAATTAAATGTAGTTTAAATGTATGCTGCAGAATACAACAATTTTAACCAACCAAGCAACATGCATGTAAACTTATTTAGAAATAGCACTGCAGTATTCAAATTTGTATATATATTTGTGTTCTATACCATAATCTATTCATGTATGTACATTTGCGCACTGAATATTTTCCCCCTTTTTAAAGATAAATTAACATGCATGCACTATTAGTGTTACCAAATCATACCCTTTAATTTGGACACTTGCAATATACACACACTGCATAGGTGGCTTCAACTTAAAGACACACTGCATTATATTATGGTAACAAGTTTCACTACTAAATACACAGCATGTTTTTTGTGTAGGTAATGCTGGGGCTAAGTTATGCCTTTAACTATTTGCCTCCCTAGAACTGTTTTATTTTTACCTGTGTCCTCAATAAAAGGGAAGATCTGGTCTAAAGACTATACATTACTAAATACCATAATCCTATGAGACCGTTTACTTCACCCTTTTAACTATGGCCACTCATAAAATACTCAATCTAGTAATGTAGTATTTATTTTAATGTAACCCTGCACACCCCTTTTTTATTAAGCAAAATGGTAATCCTAAACTCCATTTCCCAGAATACAAAGGGTAGAAGCCCAACTTCTACAACAGCCTAAAAATCTGAGAGATCCAACCCTACATGACAAAAATCAGGTACGTTATTTTTGTTCACAAAAGGCATTGACAAAAATATAAAAGCATGACTTATTGTTAACTTTCAAAAGATCTTTAGATTGGTGAAAAGACCCCACAGGTGTCAGCATCACTTTAAATGTGTTGAGTCTAAAAGTAAATTGTATATGGAAAAAAACCTTCGTTTTATTCAGGTCCATAAAAGGAAAATGCAGCAACTGGCCCAGCACGGATGAGGAAAAAGCCAAGGCTACACAGTTATGGTATCATATTATTATGCCACTGAATCAAGCACAGCAGATAATAAACTGCCTAACACACTAATAATATGTATAGGCTTCATGTCGACTAAAACAAACTAGCCACGTTGCCAAAAAGCCTGGAAAATCCAGACTCTACGTGACCTGACTTACATATTCCACAGGAAACTGCATGAGAGAGGGAAAAAAATCAATCATTCATGCTACTGTAGTTGAAACAGTGAATGGATTCGAAGAGAGTGGAGGAATGCTTATTAAAAAGGATGCCTTGACAGTGATAAAAAAAAAATCTTTGAGAGAGTTTAACTGCCTTTTGAGATGTGTGGTCAGATAAACAATTGTTTGAAATCCAATAGGAATCAAGTGCATCAATAACACTAAGCTAAAAGAAAGTTGTGAAGGTACAAGACAGCGAATCATATCGCAAGTTATTAACTCTTCTGTTACATGATGCACACATCTCATAAAAGGATTTCTATAGATACATTTTCTAGCACTCCTCCTCCTCCTTTTACAAGCACACTTTTTAAATCCCAAACTGAAAATGTCTCTTCTACAAACAATTTAATATTAAGATTTAATATATTTAAGCACTTGCTACACAACTCCGCATTCAACTTTCTAAAAGAAACAAAAGTGTAAAAAACCCAACTGGTCTACAATGCACACTAAATAGATCTTAAATATTCTCACAACTTACCAGGATTGTTGGCTTCTCCTTCAAGTATGTGCAGTTCTGTACAATCAACCAGAGAATGCTCCAGGCAAATTTGTAGAAATCTGGCTTGGGTCCTGCTTACCCTTTTAAGTAGAGATAGCAAAGCAACAGTCTGCTCACACTCGTTCCAGCCTTTAAACCATCCAGAAAGCATTCCAACTTGGTCTCGAAACATCATGATTCTGGAAAGGTTTTCAGGATCCAAGGAAAAGTTTAGAGAGATCAATAATCTGTATCTGGTTTGATTGGGAGGTTGTGTTTTCTTTTACTTTATTTAGAAGGCTATGCTTTACCAACTGACACAGATCTCAATGGCACAGATTAATGTATAGATATTTGTTCCACCCTAAGCATTTTTTTTCTTTAGTAGGATGCACTGGTGTTACTTTAATATTAATTTTGCAGATCCTTAGTCCCCTGGGTTGCTTCACGGACCCTCCACACCCGCATTCCAAAGCAATGCTCACAACTGTAAAAATAAAATAGAAAAAAAAGTAAACCACTGTGACACACTACAAGAATGACCTGTGACTCAATACACTGCAGTGAGAACAAACAGAAGGTTTCTGAACATTTCTTTAATTTCTGCAATGAATAATGACATTGATCAGTCGCTCTGCTTTCTAAACTACAGATTTAGATTAAAAAAAAAATAAGCACTGTATACAACTGGATGGGAAACTTTATATTTTTTTGGTGCAGTGATTAAGTCAGTTTTAACTCTCTGCGTATATGGTTCTGCAAAGCAGTACATTCAGATCTTTCTGAAAGTCAGTCACCAACAGAGATCAGTGTATACTGAAACAGCGATATCCTGCTTCTTTTTGTTAAAACAAAGATACCAAATTATAAAACCAGTATCACCTTATTGTTATCACAGGCAGACCTTTTTGCATTAGATGGATTTAATAATCTAGCTGTACTAAAGCACGTCCCATTAGTAGGGTTGTATTTTATCCTTGCAGGTCAGCCTCAATTTATTTATTATCACACTAAGACCACTGCAAACAAAAAGTTGTTTCCTTGTGGCTTTTAAATGAGATAGCGCCATCCCTTAACAGTCCAATGTAAAACCCAGGGCTTTTCAATAAAAGTCACGGGAAAGATTTATGATATGTTCACCCTTGAAGAACTACATATTCTTTATTTCAGATGATGATATAATTCCTCATTTCAGAGAACCAGAGCAATACTAATTTGGATTTCTGCAACCCACTGTCAAGGAGAACCTGTCAGTCAATGATATGATGCCCCAAAAGGTTGCTGCAACAGCTGAGCACCTTCAGTCGCACTAGTCGTCTTGGTGCCAAAGGTAGTTGAGGGCTTTAGGTGTGTGTGTTCTCACAATCTGACATGGATAATGACAAGTATATTGTGAGCAAAAGAATGAATCAAACACCAGCCCAAGGATCTGCCTGGCTCCCACCGCATTTCCATGAATTCCAGGCTGCAAACCAACACCCACATTTTCTATATTATGAACACACATCCCACTGCAGCAGAAGACAAGCTGCATTAAAGTGAGAAAAGTCAACAAGGCAGTGAACAGTTCCCCATAGAGTCCCGAGCCACCACTGACTGCTCGTCTCTGCCACCATGCCGCGGGCTAACCCTCATCCTTACCTGCCCCGAGTGCATTGCGACGCTCCCCCTGCCCGACCCTCCCAGTGATATCTGCCCCTGCTCGGTCGGACTATACGAGCTGTTGCTCTCTCTCCCTGGGCTTTGCCATGTTGAGTTGCAGCATCTGTACCCCCCCTGACTCGCACACACACACACAGTGAGGCTGGGAAGCGCCAGCCCAGGCTTCCCACATGCTAATCATTAACATAAACCATTACGTCATGGGCTCGGCAGCAAGAGACACGGAGGGGGACGGGGGGAGGAGGGGGAGAGGCACCAAAATAGAGAAGGGTTCACTTGGGAGGAGCAGGTCGCATTCATTCTGCTGCGGCGGCCTTGTCAGTGATTGGGAGGAGAGACCGCAGAGGACTCTGGGTGGGGTGGGCTGAGGGCAACTGGAGTGCTAGCTTGCTGCTACCCCCTTCATCACTTTTATATAATATATGCCATACTTTGTCATTTTTGGAGATGGGATGGCGGGTTTTTGTTAGTGCATATAAAATCTGAAGGCTCCCCCCTTCATTCTGTTCATCACTAAGGCAACCAGGGAAGCTAAAAAAAAAAAGCTCTCCCATTTATAAATGCAATATTTCTGACAAATCTCACATCCCCTCAGTATGTCACAACTGAATACCAGTGGGTGAATCTAAGTTTTTCAAACTTTAGGAACTATAATGATAAAACAAAAAACAAGTTACCGAAATGGACAAAGGATATAAATTCTATAGTGATAACAGATTGTTTTCTTTAAAGGGAGATATTTAAAAGTCGAAAACTTTTTTTTTTGAACGGTTAATGCTCATGAAACAATAGTAATCGACTAATATCGCCATTTTTGCCTTATAAAGCTGTTCAGTCACCCAGGATTTAGCCTGCTTTAGGCTGGCAACAACCCATTACTCCCTATGGAGTTGGATATGTTATTTAGCTACAGTTGGATTAGTTTTCCCATTGAAAAGAGATATCAATATCAATCAGCAATAGAAGGAAAACCTCATAGAATTACACTGCAAAGTATATCAGATTGATGTTTGGTTGATATTTATCTTACCAATATTGATTATTTCATCCCTATATAAATTGGGGGAATGAGAAAAATATAGTGGATTAAAAAATAATGCCGAAAAGCCTTGATACACTGAAAATGAAAATAGAAAATGATATATATAAATATCTCAATTGCAAATGTTTCCCACAATTTGTCTTTGGCTTTCTACAAAATGTTTTTTTATAGATTACATTTTGAAATTATTTTTAATAATGATGAAGATTTAGTAAGTCCCAGCATGATTCCAGGACCTATACATGCCAAAATGATAGGAAAGGGGATCTGTAGCAAAGCTTTCAGTTGGAGATGTTGGTAATGCCATCAGAGATGGACTATTTTCTGAGGATGTTTGTGGAATGTTTGCTGACCAGGGCAGGAATGGCATAGGACTTCTGTTTGCACATTCATTTTTGTCACTGTCTGGGCCGTGATGAGTAATTACAGTTAACAGGTTCCCTTAAATATTGTAAAAGCTCACTCGAGCAGTAACCATGGTATCTGCAAAATAATATGCCTTTCATATAAACATTGGTTGCAGAAAATTCATGCATAGCCTTATCTTTCTTTTTAGAAAAATAGCAGGTGCACACGGTATAATAATAACTTATTGGGCCAATGTATATTTAAACATGCAACAATCCTATTATTTCCCATGTAAAATGTAAGAAAGTACATTCATTTTTAAAAATGATGTTTATATAAGTTCTTTTTATTGCAAGTTTAGTCGAGGATTGCTTCATGTCCTTTATTTTAGGGTATTTTATTATGAAAGAACCTGGAGAACATGTACAGTATTTTTCAGTTTCACCACACTGGGTAACAGGCAAATGGGTTAGTAAAGCTGTGAACCAATACCTATCAATGTGGGATAATAGTAAGATGTATAATAAGCATTTTAATTTGCATATGTCTATTACAGTGTGATATGCTTTGGAAATAGAGATATGTCAAGCAAGTTATTTGATCAAAAGCCTGTGTTTGGTGTATACCTTTTCTGTGGTGGAGCATACCTCCAAATATATGCATGCGGCTATTGTCATTCCTACCTGAAATACTCAAAGTAATCCACATTTCAGCAGTTTTAGTCCTTAAAAATACTTTATTACTCTGCTTCACCCTTTAGTCTATGGTAACTTAAATCACTTTAACAGGTAACATTAAAAATTAAATATGAATAAACTCTTTTCATCTCAATTAACCTAGTAAGTCAATTTGAGGTCAGGCTGTTCAACATGCATCTGTAATGGATAGTACACTTTAAAAAAGAATAAAAAACGGTATACTGTGGTGGTACTCAATAAATATTAGTCCACAAAAAAATTCCTTAGGTGCACCTGATAATGACCTAGTCATGGCACAATAAACCTATATACCACTTATTCTGATTGTGCTAGAGACATTTCTTTATTATTAATGATTATGACACTCATTTACTTAGAAAATTTTTATACATCAATGAGACAAGTTGACAAGTACAACATAGGAGCAATTAATAATATTCCTATAATGTAGCAAAAAAAATGAAAGTGATTGAAGATAGCATAACCTAATTATTTCTTGTATTACATATAGCGTATTACAAGTGTGACCCTGTCATGTGAATTTGGGAACTCAAACAGCCATACAAATGTATTTATGGGTGTGTAGGAAAAAAGATAATTTTCTTCCCATAGAGGGTGTGTACCTCTCATACTGGAGACGTATATTGATGATATGTTGATTATTTGGCAAGCCACTTATTAGAGACTAGATTTTTTTGTTTACATTTATATCAGTGATTATATTTTGATTACTGTAACTAATATTAAGATTAATAAGATATATTCAAAAAAATGATCAAAAAGTACTTCGGCAAGAGGTACATGCTGAACAAGCTAAAACAGTAGGTCTATAAATGCACAAACATTTAGAAATTTGTAAGGCAAACGAATGTGATTATAAAGCTAAATAGAATGTATTACATTTCAGAAAAAATAGAGACTATATAAATAGAGAGAAAGGAGACTTGAGAAACTTAGGACATGCCTCTTGAAAGCTTGTCTGTTTAAACTGTTAGTCCAATAAAATGGTACCACCAAATACTGAAATACTTGTACTTTGCATCTGTAAACTAACACAGCCACACTATCCTACTTTATATTAGCATATAATGATTAAGCATCAGAAGTGCAAAACTCCAAGAAATAAAGAAGATAATTCATACAGCAGGTAGGTAGTGACAAGAACTGAAACTTGACAAAAGTCTAAATCAGGGATGTTACCATTAAAAAATGCAAGACATGTTTAAAATAAAAGAGGACATAAAGCAACATTTAGGTAGGACCTATGAAGAAACTTAATCATTGCTATGTAGTTGCCCAGTCCTTTTATATCTCCCGGTCATCTTGTATTTTGCCTTCCTCCTCCATGGGTTTCAATTCATTCCTTTGTGTCTTCCGTAAACACAGATATTGCATTTAAAAAAAATAATAAGGCTGAAATAATTTGTCTCTATAAAATTTAACTTTTTCTTGTTCTATTCTAATATTCAAACATTTGACTAATTAGTTAAAATTACCTTAACAAATTGCTGTATCTGCAGCCCTGCCCAATCTCTATTCTGAACTGTTTAGCCAGCACCGACAGCAGTACATTATAGCATACAGCTGCATAGTTCAGAATAAGCAGAGATTGGACAAGCAGGCATCACTGTTTGTTTTAGTGGCTTTACTTTATTTGATAAAACACTGGAAAAAGTTTTATTTTATGAATATAACTCTTTTCAGTTTTACTTTTGAGACTGGAGATCCACTTTAAAATACCAAGGAGCTTATTCATGAAAGGCCAAATAATCACATAAAAATGTGAAATCATATTTATTTGTGACTTCACCATATTTGAGTATATAGCAAACTCTACGATGTGGCTAATTTGAGACCATAAGGATTATTCACCAAAATCCAGATTGTTGCGTATAGGTGTGAATTCGCCAGCTAAAGACAGTTGCAATAGACTGCTACAGTTGCAGTGGCATCTTTATAATGACAATATTGTTGCAGTCACAACTTTATTATGGGAAAATTGTTGCACCCATAACTTTAAAAAATTGTAGCAACTTTACAATGGGGATATTGTCGCAGATTTGCTGTGGGAATCCGCTGCCTAAGAATTCGACCGTCAAATTCTCACTTTAGTGAATAACCCCCTAAATCAACAGTTTATGACAGTTATGGACTTACAGAGCACTTCACACCACTTTACGTGTGTGTGCACAAGTAATCTGACTATTCATCAGACATCAAAGTCTGTCACAGTAGCAAATTAAGCAAGGCACATTGTGTTTCATTTGCCAGTTTTACTTTGCTAAATTGAAGTGGCAAATTAGGAGGCTGATGGCAGGGTTCCTACTGTCCAACTAATTGTGCCACACTATGCAAGAGGTGGCTACTGTTTTTGTATTGTATTGCAGCAACCCAAAGTGATGAGAATTCACTTCAACAGTTCAATTTTCACTTTGATGATTAGTTTTTAAGGTGGTATATTTTGGAAAGTGATAAGCAATAATAGATCTAGTGATTGAGTATGCTTGATGTTATAATTACAGAAATACTTACATGTACAGAAAAATAGGCTCTAAAATAGCGTGTGTAATAATGTTGATTATCATTATTGAAAGGCAAAAATCTAAGGGGTGAATTCACCATAGTGCGAAGTGAGGTTCGGATCCTTCCCCTCACTTCGCACAGACTGTTATGCGCTCGCTGATGTCCAGCACGCGGACATCAGTGAAAGCTTTAAAGGGATTCCAGTCTTGGCGAGACCACTCGAGTCGCCTCGCCGAGACTGGAATCTCTTTAAAGCGTTTGCTGATGTCCGCGTACAGGACATCAGCGAGCGCATAATAGTCTGTGTGAAAGTGAGGCGAAGGATCCGGATCTCACTTCGCACTTTGGTGAATTCCCCTCTAAATGTACAACATATTTTATTTGATTACAGCAATGTGGCAGAATGTAGATCAGTGATGGCGAACCTTTTCTACACCGAGTGCCGAAAAGGTGACATCACTCACCAACTCCATCCCCCGAAGTGCCGGTGCTGATGAGTGATGTCATTGCACCTGCATAGGGGGAGGAGCACGTTTGCGTTGGGGAAGGAGCGCTCCCCAGCAAGCAAGCGCTCCTTCAGTGTAGGCTGCAGATCTGACCTGAAAACAGTCAGGTCGGGTCCGTGGCCTGCACAGAAGGTAGCAGTAGCAATGGCACACGTGCCCTGTCTGGCACGCATGCCATAGGTTCTTCATCGCTGATCTATATGTTGGACATGCACCCTACAGTGGTCTATATTTAGACTGATTTAGCAAACTTTCTAAAAGAGGATACTAACAAGTGAATAAGAATATATGCCCATCAAGAAAATTCATAATAATGCAATTGTACATATACAAAAGGAGATGCTAAATTGTTGTAATAAACAAATGTGACAAAATAAAGAAACATTTGCATTAGTAAACAGATTTATTAAGATTACAAATCTTACCCATGCCAAATGTGAACATGTAATTTAAGCACAAAACACATTTAGATACAGTATTTATAAAGGAGATAAAGCATATTTATACAGGAGATAAACAGGATGTATTGTGTTTTGCCCTGCTGTTTCAAAAAGTAGTAAAATAAGTGTTACTAGGGAAGGAGCTGCTATAATAATATTGTTGATTCATGTCATTGTGGGGGCAGGACTAATGACTTGGGGAGCTACATGCAAAATTATAGTGTGGGGCACCTTCGTAGATTTTGCACTGGGGCCCATACTGGTTTATGCATACCAATGGTAATAGGTATGGTGAAACTCAGGGATGGTAGAGTAAGTTCAATGTTTATTTTCTAGTCAATATCTGTCATTTTTCAAAGCAATGACTGTATACCTTTCAAAAACAGCATAGCCATATATGGCATATTTCATAATTTGTTTCTAATTACATTTTATTGGATTTAAACAAGTTATGTGAAGTCAAACACACAGTCGTACTGTTTCACATGAGCATAAATATCAGACATGGTATCTGACTACTTAATCCTGGAAAAACAAAACTATGTTTACCTTTGTCAGGTTATTACATCCTGAAACAGAATCCTGTGTAAGTTACCATTCAGAAGAAAAGTCTCTGACACCAAGTGTTTATCACATAACAGATACCCATCAATGAGACAGAAAATCTGAGTGAAAATCGATATGCAGTGCTTTTTTTTTCAAATATTTGTTTATTGCGACATTCAAAAATTTGCTTTTCATTTAAACTGTGAATACTTACATTTTGATTGACATGGATAACCTTGTTAAAAAAGGGGCTTAGTCTGAGTATTACAATATGATTTGGTTTCCATTATTCATAGTCATTTGGGGAAATTCCAATATCCCCTATATTCTATTACAATCAATGTATATTAGTATGTATTCATATGTATTAATGGCTGCTCTGCCCCCAGGGGACTGGTTTTGACCGCTTTGTGTT
>WMED01017333.1:0-13037 GCA_019650415.1 Pipa parva | reverse complement strand
AGCTCCGAAGTGAGGCGAACACTACGCACCTCATTTCGGAGCTTCCTGAATAACCCCCTTGGTGTTTTCCTGGCAGATTGGACCAGGGGCAACATAATTACTAATAATTAAAAATAGTAATTTGCTATCTTCTACTAACTTCTATAGAGAATTTCTGTGAACAGACCTAGGAACTTGCCAAGTTTTATTTGGAAACCCTGGGTTTCCTAAGAAAATGTTTGGACTTTTGCAAACCCTCAAATTTTCTGTCCTGAGAAAGGAACCTCGTGGCTCGGCCCCCTTACTGCCCCAAATCCTTTCAGTGTTCCTCCATGAACAAAGTTCCAACCTGCTGCAAATGGCATCACTAAGTGCCACCCTCAACTATTAAAACCAAGTGAAGAACTGATCTTGTATCTGGGAACCTTCACAGGAGCTATTGGTTTGTCTTAGTTTCCCCCATGTATTTACCATTTTACTGTAGTATTTCAACTATGCAATAGCATTCTCCTTGGGCTCCTGGGAGCTTAGTGTAGTTTGAAAAAGACTCATCCCAGGCCAGAATGAAATTTGTTCTGCTCACTAACTTGGGAGGCATATAAAGATATTGCTTGTAGGCCTATTCATTATAATAAAGACGTGGGAAACATTCCTTAAAGATGTTATCTGGACAGAAAAACTTGGTGGTTTCAAAAAGAGTTAGATACCCCCACGGCTTATCACAAAATATAAAGATCCTGATATCAATTCAGATGGTATGGTTGGTCACAGAAAAAGTATGTCTGGAAACTTGGGGCAAATTAGTAACAGCAGACTGCATTTCCTGTTTCCTCTGTATCAACAACATTCGGAAAGCTGGACTGCACTTTATTTACATTTTTTTTTTTCAACTCAAATTTCCATATTTTATTAATTTAACCAAGAAAATTGTGCCGAGTACAACCAACAACTAACACTATAAACGTAGGCTGGGTTCACACTAGCTGATTTTCAGCCAATATGGAAAAACAGTATTCATTGTTTCCTGTTTGATAAATCACACAGGCTGTTGTGTTTTGCACGATATAAAAATAAATAAATAAATAAATAAAAAAGCAGCTTGTGGGAACCCAGCCTTAACTACACATTTTTGTGATGACCATTGTAATAGAACTCTCACAGCTACAATACAACATTCAGATTTCCTCATTTCCATAAATGTCATGGTGATGTCATTTTTTCCCCCAGAGGCAGCGATTGCGTACAATAGGAGTTTTTAAATAAGACATCTTTCTTGCTGAAATTCATAAATACATTATTTTTTGTAATTAAACTTGGCAACTGACAGCGCAGTTTAGTAAAAAATTACAGACAACAAAACCTACCTTTACTACACAACAAAATATACCTTCATTTTAAAGTGCACCCATCACCAGTACTGGTAGGGAATGTGGAGCTTGGTCTATTGCCCCCAGAAAACTAGGAAGTCCTTCAAATTGACAGGAGTGCATCATTGAGGTTTCTTTATTTGCATCCTCTGAAATGCAATCTGATTGGTGGAACTGTAGGGTGAATATTTACACACTGACCGAAGTGCTCCCATTACAATTCAAATGAGTGTGAAAAGAAATGGTATTTATGAGATATTAAATATTTATTGGATCACTAATGAAGGATCATTTTTACTACTCAACACCAGCATAAAAGTACTGGTGACAGGTGCACTTTTAATTAGATATAGAGGAAAATAAAAATTTCATTTCAGAATTTGTTGGGTTAACCTTTGAATCTGATAAAAGATAATTGTATGTTCCTGTTTATTTATCGAGGTATATCCTCAGCGGCATTCACCTGCAATCTGCCTGAAACTACTCGATAATAAGTTTGTCGAAATTCTTTTATGCATCAGTAACGCATAAAAAAACATTCATAAATCTCTAAGCCCCCATTTATATACAAACAAAGAAAAGGCAGACAAACAATCAGATCTAAATCCTCTGATGGAAAGTATATTTCTTAAGAGCTTATTTAAATAAAAAAAGAAAGAAGAGAACATCTCTTGTCAAATGTGCTCTCTTTTTCTATTTACAATTATCCATGTATAATACAAGTGCAACACAATACTAAAATAATGTAATTTACATAATATTCTAATCAGACAAAATAGTTCAACTGTTTATTAACAAATTTTAATTTATAAAATCACTTTTTTTTCATGCATCACATGGAACAACATTTTGCCAAAAAATGATACACTTCGTTAAAGAAGAGCTAATGTTCCCTAACCATAACTGATAAGCTGATAGCATAGGGTCTGCCAGCCTAAACCACTATATTATGAAGCATTAAATCAGTACCTTTGGACCTAGAACTGGTTGTAGTATCTCATGGCTGAGATATTGGGTCCTCGTTACTGTGCTAATGAACCCTGACACATCATCACACATATTGTTTGACTGCTTGAGACATACACTCAGTGCTAGTTTTCACACGTGCTCTGTTAAAGCCAGTGTCCAGGACAACAACTTTTTTAACAAGGGGTGGAGTTGAATTGCTACAAAGGCTGCCGTGTATTTGAGAAATAATGCGCACAGAAGAAGCAAAAATAATCAAGAAGGTGGCTTGGAAGGGAAAGATTGTGGTTTGTATTGCTGACATGTAAACTAAATTAACAAATATGACTTATTCAGAGACTTTAGTTTTTCTTTAATGTCTTGTAACCTCACAATAATTACTCAGGGGGCAACTGTCACTCCAGTTCTCCTCTATGTAATTCACAACCTCACAAACAACAATTTTTAAGCTCCTCCACCCCCTGCCTCCATCCCGCCCCCACCCGGCTTGTCGATACCTCCAAAGATTCATTCTTTGGCATTCATAAGGAAAAGGATTCTCCTTACACTTGTTTGTTCATGTTTAATGTATCATTAGGGGTTGATAGCTTTCTTTATGGAAAACTAATTTTAGCACATGTACTGGGGCAACAAACCTTCGTAAACAGTATTAAAGGACTAATCTTAAAACAGAAACATAAGACAACAAAACTCTCCGATTCTCTTTTTGTGCACAATAAAATTAGAGTTTATTGTACAGGAAGAGAGTGTTATGTCTATGTTGTCTATGTTAAACATGGAGATGTGCTTGAGCCAATAGGTTTCATAAGGCTACGATGCCACAAGCTTCCTTTCAGCAGCCAAATGCCATAATTAAGTTTATATCGAATATGCAATACATGTTTAATATCTAGCCACAGGCTTTTTTACTGCTAAAAATACCTCTGCAGCTAGATCCTGAACAGAACACACGAGTATCAGACCTCCCAAATTCCCCCAGATTCTGAAGGAAAGTCTCACATTTTGGATCCTGTACCCCAGTGCTGGTTCCCCTGGTCTCAGTCCAGAATCCCTGAATCCTCTTCCCAGCCCCATATCTGAGGAAGGACTCAGGACTGAAACTGGGTAAAGACATCACTTGCACACAGCCAATCTGGGAGGGGGTTGTAGTGCTAGTGACATCAATAACTACATCACTGGCTCAAGACCATTCAGGAAACAGTAGAAGGTGTGCATGTGACATTACTAACAGGGTGGAGCGATAACGTCCCATTGTTCCCCCTGGAAACTTTGAAGGCATGCAAGTATGTAAATGAGAACTGTGAAAAAACATCACGTGTACCTCTACTTATAGTGGTGAGTTAGGAGTGGCTATGGAACCAAGTTTAGTTTTACCATTAAAGAAACCATATAATCAATTATTTCTGACAGCTAAATATAGCAGACTTGTAACACAACCCTAACTGAGGGTGCATCAGCACTATAAAAATCTCCAGCAGCAAACACAGAAAAATCAAGAATAAACTCAGTTAAAGTGGACCTGTCAGGGTCTGCTCCAATGCCAGACTTGAATCTCAAGTTGGGTTGGGCAGGGCTAAAAGGATGACAGATGTTAAAGTTTCTCCAGTCAGAACCCTTAAATCACAGCAGGGATCTGATTGGAGGAGCTATAATGTCAATCATTTAGCTCTGCCCAACCTGACTTTTGATTGAAGATGGGCATTGAAGCATAAAATAAGCAGGGAGTTTGCTTCTTTTACTAAAGTCTTAGCTAAGTGCTTTTAACATTCAGGTAAGACAACTCCCCGCTTTCTAAAAAAAAAAAAAAAAAAAAAAAAAAAAAAAGTCTGTTAAGTGGATCGGATAGGTTCACTTTAAATTGACAGAAAAAAAAAATTAATATAATCTATGTACTTACCTACATTTCCTAAACATGATTGGCTTAAGTCACATCCATCCAGATGTTTCTATTTATCTGCTACCTGATGGGAAAAAAACAAAACATGTAGATTTGTTTAAAAATGGAACTTTTCGCTCCATATGTTTAAAGATCACATCCAAAATTAAAATGTGCAGAAATTCCACATCGTTTACCGTATAAACCTAAATGTTTGTTAAGCACTAACATTTAGAGACAGAATAAAAGCTTGTTATGTTATGATGTTTTACGGATGATTTTAAAATGGAATTCTAGGGCTTTTTTTTTTTTTTTTTTTATAGAATATTGAAAAATAAAAAAGGTTTAAAATAGGAATTTAGGGGCCTCGTGAATTCAAAAATAAAAAAAAATAAATTTCTAAATTTGAATTCCACCTGCTTTTATTAGTGATGTTAAGAGAGAAATTAAGGAATATTAAAGTCTTATTGGATTTATTTACCTTTGCAAATGATGATCGTTTTAAGGGTTACACATCCTCTGCCACTTGTTGAATGCGACCTCAATTAGTCAAGTCAGAAAGTCTTTAAAACCTCTGTGCTAATTGCTCCCACCACGATACGAAGTTCTCATTAAGGAACCAAAATTCTTATAAATTCCATAGTTGCACTAGTGAAAAAATGCTCAACAAAATCAAACTAGTCACATTTTATTTCAAGAGAATTCAGTCTAGTTTAAAACAAAGTTTAAATACATTATTTTGTTTGCAGTATTTATTGCTGTTCTGTAGCCGATCAATACCACCTGAATACTTTATCAAACATTTAAACCTACAATAAAGCAAGTCGAGGTATATTTAGGTTTATACCAGTTTTTTTTAAACAATCTGCACAATCTTTAGCGTAAACCTTTTAGAAATATCAGCGTTATATAACTTTTTTTCCCCTGTTTACTACTATTTATATATATATATTTTTAAAATAACGCATACAATTACGGTTTCACACACAATGTGTTTAATTTCAAAAGTTTATTTAGTATTAAGCAACAGTAAATTTTGCTCAACACTACAGTACATTTCATGACTTGTTACAAAAAGATACCACATTATTTGCATTTGTCATTTTCTCCTTTATGCGGTTTTACAAGAGAAACGTAGCAAATAAAATAATAATATTACGCTTATGTTAAAAGAATGGATTAAACAGATTTAGGATCTCTAACTTGTTTAACACTAGTTAATCAAAAGTTAAATTCATCCTTTTGACCACCTATTTTCAAATACAGACTAAAAATAACAATGTAACTTTTACAATTTGCTTTTTTTTTGTTTGGTCTTTCAATGTAAAAATAAAGATAAAATGAAAAAAAAAAAAAAAAAGTTTCAGTCCATCCACTCAAAGAATAAGCACATTTTTGATATAAAGGGAGTGTTCATAGAAAAAAATTACTTTGAACAGTATACAGGGCTGGAGGAGACTGGATAATTCACAACATCAGACTGACTGTACAATCAGTATCTTGCATATGGTTGCTCTCTGTAGGTGCCTTTCGCTGCTCGCGCAGATAGTGCTTTGTGTCTTGAGTTAGCCCACTCTTCTTGACCTGAGAAAAAAAATGTAGATGCTGTAATCCAGCTTTATTAAATTCACTGAAAAACTATATGGGACAGCAGAACAATGAAGGCAGTGAAACGTGATTTCATTGGACCTTCTGTCCAAACAATGAGCCGATTTCAGCCTATGGCCATCAATGGCTTTCAAAAAGGTTTTGGTCAGCTCTGGTCTTTATAGTCTCCTGTAAGTCACTAAGACAACAATCAATAGTTCATTCATGCAGAAACCTTTTATCTGCTGTTCGATAAAGGGCAATAGCTCAAAACAAAAGTTATGGCGAAATAATAACTGGTGGTTGAAACTACCCACTTGTCTATATCCCTACCTATGTGAGTGTCTGATGGATCAGAACCATGCCTTATCTGTAGAGAAGCTTTCCCACTCTCTCCTGCCACCCTCGCTATACCCAAACATCCCAGCTTCCTGATAAGATTCATTCCTGGGCGAAATTTAATAATGTCAAAAAGATCGCTGCATTCGATATCGATAATTTAGACGGAAGAAAATTTCAGTACCGCGATATCACATAGTAATTTATACAACAATAAAATTTGCTTACCGCAGTATCGAAAAATTCGACCGAAACATTTCAATCTTTTTCTATGGAAAAATCCATAATAAGCGGCAGAAACTTTTCAATAGAAATGTAGCCATACTTTACATTAGTTTTATCTCTACCTTTCAATCAAAAAACTCGATCGAAATGTTTCAGTCGATAAATATTGATCGAAAAAAATCTCGCAATATTTTCTGTGAGAAAAAGCCGAGTTCTCACGGGAACAAACTTGGTAAAACGAAATTGGTCTTTTCCAAGGTTATTAAATTTCGCCCAATTTAAAGTGTATTATGCACAATGAATGGGTTGGTCAGAAAATATGAGGAACAACAAAGGAGATCAGGATCTTCAAACAGTAAAAGTTTGGATAAGGTATATTCACAACCGCTATTGGCACTGAATGTCACTGCAGCCAATCAGCTGATTCCTTACAATCACTCCAACTGTAGTAAACTGATCAAAGCTTATCCCCATTTGGTTGTTATCAAAGTAATGCATGTGTAATGATTGACAGCAGATCCCTTATGTACGTAAAATAAAAAGGATGTGATAACTTTATAGAACAGTAACAAAAAAAAAATGAAGATATCTCAAATGCATTTATTGTTGCCCCATATTCAATCTGCACTTCCAAAAATCTACATTGTGTCTATAAAATATAATATTTAGCTTTACAAAATTGGGCTTTAAGAAAACACTTCCTGCATATGTACAGTATTATCTAAAGCACCATACAAAACTATGGGACTGGGTGAGCTCTGTTTAATAACATGGCTGCTATCCATAAAGATGAGGACAGAAATAAATACAATTCATGAATTTAATGTCAAAGACAACATTTTATATTTACAGTCATGCCAGTGCAAATGGGATCCCTTATTTTTTTAAGGTGCTACTAGCTCTTTAAAAGACTGTTACAAGGTTGTAATGTGCTGTGTGAAGTAAAAAAGCAAACGCTGTGCTTAAGAACTCTTTCAGACTAACTCTTTTGTTTAGACAGTGGATGAAAAAATAACATTATTATTATGATGCAATTTTACAGGAAGTGATGTAAACACCCTAATCAGATTCCTTTGTGCCTCCATAGGAATGAGTATCAGACTGACTGGTAGCATAGATCCATAGTTACAGCATGCCACACATTTGTTGGATGGTGAAGACTGTACAATTTGAATGTGGGAGTGACAGTCTTGCACACAATGTCCTCAGTGACCAGTTTCTAGAGAAAATCTAGAGATACAGAATCTCTTATTAAAAGAAAGAAGAGAGATTACCTGTGGAGCAAATCAATACCCATTCAAACTGTCCATTTAAATATGCATAGCCAACTACAAGCACAGGGGACAAGTTGATCATGCTACAGCAAGACCTGTATAACCAGGTGACCACATTACTGGTCAATGTAAAGTAGAAACAGGAGTTGAAAACAAACCAACAGCGCTAATCCCTTAGCTCCTATATGAATATGTTGCACATATTGGTAAATGTCTGTACGGTGTCCTATACTATGTGCTGTATAGAGATCCCTTGTTACAATAGCATTTCTAGAAGATTTTATATGCTCACCATAGGATTCATAAGAGTCTTCCCCAAGTCCATGTCCGTAATCATAATAATCTGCAGTGCTGAAGAAAAATACAAAAAGAATAGTGTCAATAGGAAAACGACTGTTCCCATAAAGTGGAATTTTCTTCTACCAGTTAATTTGTTACTGTGAAAAATGATACATCACTTAAAGTAGTACTCCCCCAGCCTATTCTACAGTATATACCCATGGTTCCTGCCTAGATTTCACGCTAGCCTGGTAAGTTAGCATCAATAAGATAATAAATCAGTGTTTACAAGCAGAAAATCTCATACAAAACTAATTGCCTAATGAAGGGATGCACCTTGGTTTCCAGCCAGGGTCCATACGCTGTAATGGTCAGTTTGAGGCTGGGTTCACACAAGCGTATGAGCGCATCATACGCTCGTGAAAAAAAATAAAAATAATATGGCTTAATGAAAGCCGACGATACTTACCTAGTTCCGAACACATGAGCGTATGAGGCGCATATGGGTCCAGAACGCTGTGTGACGCATTTTGGCCAGTGTATATACGTCATGCCAAAAATGCGACACTCAGGAAGTGATGTGAATGCCGAGGGAGCATTCACACTGTCGCTGGTAAGTACAATTGAAAAATACGCCCGGCGTATTTTTCTTTTTTTTCTCCTTCACACAAGTGTATGATGCGTTGTGCAACACAGAACCCAGCCTAATCTTTACCACTTGCTTTATGATCACATCAACATATGACTCATATACAAGTCTGCATGTCTAGACTCACTGTTGCACTTTAGAATGTTCTAGAGTTATGCACCGTGTTAGCCATAGCTTTAACAGGTTTTCAGGTCCATAAATATACGGTGTATTGTGGTATCTTCCATATCAGAGGCAGTAGAGTTATGTGACATTATTTTACCATCTATTCTGTTAGCCAATAAAAGTTATCCCCTTTACTCCCTTGTCTTTACTTTAGAACGTTAAAGCAATACATAGAATTTCAGAAGTTAACACTTTATACCTCCCTTGGTCTATTGGAAACCTTATCAATGGGACAATAAACCATCATTAAGATTGAGGGCCTTTATAAATATCTATATCTCCATGTTGAGGTTATTGCTGAGAAAGTCACCTGCTGTTCAGTTTACAGTTGACTTGTCATGACTATATACAATAAATACACACTTATAAACATTTACAACACAATTTTCCTTTAAAATTAAAAAAAGAAAAACAGACTCCCATCAATGAAACCAATCCTTAAATGGATGAGGTAAAACTTACGGCAATTACGTATTTTTTTTTTTTAAATTAATGATTTATTTAAGCCTAGTGCAGGGTTATCTTCTTCTATATAATAGATTCAGGTTTTATAAAATGTCAGACTCTCCCTAGAAACTACTCAGGCCTCTCATATAATCAGAAACTCAAGCCTTTCAAATGAACAATTTGTGATCTTGTCAGAGTTTTGTAAAACCCTCTCCACAATCTCATCCATATAACAAGATGGGTCATTCTAAGTAATGCTACATTTTAATATTATTTTTATTCATGTGTATTGAATTCTGGGAAATAAAATTCAAAGGAAAACTATTCCAAGAAATTCAAATATATATATATATATATATATATATATAAATAAATAAATAAATAAAATGATTCTAGGTGGCCCCTTCATTTTCCTGAAACACGGTAATATTTTATATCAAGTTTGCTTTTGGGTTAGTTTAAGGGTTTTTTTCTTGACCGATAAAATTGGCACTTGGTTGGACAGCATAGTACTTTTAAGAATGCATTCATGCTTTAAGATTAAAGCACCTGAGCCCAAGATCCATTCATATTAAGCCTGTCAAAATCAAAAGCACAGAATCTCATTCAGTTTCATATTAGAGATGCCAAACTCAGCTGTGAAATGAAGGAAATGTAAAAATTCTCTGCTGTATGACTAGTAACCCTCACAACTCAGCTTTATATTAACACTGTAGTGAACGGTATCAAGTTTAATATTATCCGCTGGTCATGGATTAATTAGCAAAGAAGGCTTCTAATTTATAGCTCTGTCTTTATGATAATCTTTAATTATATTTAGCCTTCAACTACAAAGGAACAGCCCAACCAGAATTTAAAAAAATATAGCCTATTTATGCTTATTACAAAATTTTTCCAATATGCTTTATAATCAATACTTTAATTAAAAGTTAAAATTCTAACCTGTAAAGAAGTGCTTATACAGCACTTCCGTGTAGAATTCCACAGCTGAATGCCCCAAATCCAATTATGCCGGCGACTCTTCGGCACATACCTCCTACAGGAACGCATTCCACTCTTCCCACGCTCCTACTGAAGCCCTGCAATGGCACATCCTATCGCACAGGGAGAGCATGCATGTCAGTGCGCACTCCCTGTAGTTATGATGTGCACACTCTCTCTGTAGGCTGTAGGAAGTGCTGTTGCAGGGCTTCACTAGGAGCGTGGAAATTGAGGAATGTCCTCCAAATAGGAGGTATGTCTTACTTAGGACACCATAAAGTCGCCAGCATCATTGGAGTTGGCACATTCGGCTGTGAAATGCTACACAGAAGTGCTGTATAGCACTTCTTTACAGATTATAATTTTAGCTTTTAATAAAAATATTGATTATAAAGCATATATCCTCTGATTATAAAGCATATCCTCTGTTTGTTGTCTTGGAGTGACTTTTGACTCTGCCTTTTTCTTCTCTAAGCACATCTCTACCGCTTCTAAAACCTGTTGATTTTTCCTTTGCAACATTGCCAAGATCCGCCCCTTTCTATCTTAGACCACTGCTAACACCCTTTTGTACACTCTCGTTCTATCCCACTTGGACTGCTGCAATGTTCTTCTATTTGGACTTCCAGCTTCCTACCTCTCCCCACTTCAGTCTATTCTACATTCTGCTGCCAGAATTTTCTTCCTCTCACCCTGAAGGAACAGCCTTTCTTCCAGTCTCTCTGTTTCTTGGCTCCTCGTAAGAAAAAGAAGCATTTACAGTGTACTCCTTTTGACATTTAAGGCACTTCACTCCATTGCCTCTCCTAGCCTCTCCCTACATTCCTCAACATCAACTGCGCTCCACCCAAAGTAACCAGCTTTGCATGCAACATACCAATAATGCCCTTTCTAGTCTTAAACCCTTCTCTCTTTCTGCCCACCCCATCTAGAATTCTAAACCTCTTTATCGTTGCCAGGAACATTTCCTCTGCAACTTTTAAAACCAAACTAAAATCCTACCTTATGGAACACTAGATCTGTTTTTCGTAAATTCGTAAATATTGTATTATATGCTTAATTAACTATTTATGCTTAGTGTATATATATATATATATATATATATATATATATATATATTTTTTTTTTACTTATTTATAGACCAGTATCCCAGTTGTTACAGCTTGTTAACCTTCTATCTGTGTATGCAAGTCTTCCTCCCACTTAGATTGTAAGCACTAAGGGGCAGGGACCTCCATCCTCTTGTGTCAATTACAACCTGGCACTTAGTGATTTCACACTTGTAATTTACCCACTTGTAATGTATAACGCACTTTTCCCATGTCTGTATTATATTTGTATTGCTGAATTGTACAGCGCTGTGTAAATGTGTGGCACTTTATAAGTAAAATTATACATACATATTGGAAAAAGTTCATAATAATCAAACAGCAGACTGTAATTTTTTTTTAAATTCTGGCTGGACTGTTCCTTTCATTTTTAGATTATATATACACACTTAAAGACGGAATAAATTGGGAAAAAATTATATACATGCAGTATATGTAGGTAATAAGAAAACTAATCAAAATATAAAGTAAATACTGTAATGATCAAAACGGACACTGCAGTAAAGAAACATAAGGTAGGAGACCAAAAATCATCTCTGAGGGCAACAAATAGTCCCTTCATAGTTTTCTCATTACGGACATTTACCCCAGAAATGTGCTAGACTAGTATATTAAATAATAATACCATTCAACTCCATGTTGTGATAGACTCATTTAATCGTCAAAATCTTCGGTGTTATAATACCAATCAGTATACAAGGAAAGGCAAAGTCACCTCAGAGTTCCGTGATCCGTACAAAAGCACTTCAGCTGACAGCCTTAGGCTTTTATTGCAGATATTATCTTAGAGACTTTAAATATTCTTATGTATTTTATTGTACGAGTTACAGAATATTATTCTTCATACACTGTACATGAAGTATAGTAAAAAAAAAAAAAGGTAGAAGGGTTTTAGATTAACATTGGTAAGTATTATTAAAGAAACCTACACATAATATATGCATAGGAATGCCTTTATTTTTGTATCTCAAATTAAATAAAAACAGACCATGGTAGCCCTATGCTACAATTAAAGGTAAACTATTCTCAATTTTTCCGTACCTTTGCTTAAAGGGGTTATCCACCTTAGAATTAATTGTTTTAGTAGGTTGTAGATGATACTCTTTTAAGACATTTTGCAATTTTTATTATTATTTTCCTACTGAATTATTTTACTTTGTTTTAACCGTTTTTTATATAGCTGAAGATAACTGGCCCTCTGCTACCAGTTTGTCAACTAATCTAAGGCTTGATTTAAGTCTGTGTAAGGCTGCTAGGTTAAAGACCATAAAGACTATAGCAATTAGAGGATCATTTGCATAACTAAGTTCTAAATAAAAAGAAAAAAAATAAATAAACAATAAACCTGCATAAAAAATAAATAAAATAAAACACAATGACCAACTGTAAAACAGTCTTAAAATGCCACTACCTGCAACAAACCAAAAAAGTTTTCCAGTGTAAATGATAATTTCACCGAATACAGGAAAACCATATACCGGACATTTTTCATATGTTATATGCTTAAGAATCAAATGGATTGAAGACACTGTAAAACCTTCTAATCTCCGCTAAACTGCTATAAACAAATAGGGCCGTCCTCTCTACAGAGAGGACGGCCCTTCTCCCAACCTCACTCTGCTCCCTGGCTTCCTGTAACTAAAAGAATTTACAGGGTTCTCCTTTTGACATTTAAGGCATTTCACTCTCTTGCCCCACCCTACATTTCCTCACTCTTATGTCTGTATCTTCCTCGGCGTCCACTATGTTCCTCTAACAGCAACCAGCTTTGCATACCTCGTACTAATACTGCCC
>WMED01017331.1:0-13038 GCA_019650415.1 Pipa parva | reverse complement strand
TAGAGTACGGCACAGCTATAGCACCAATACATAGTGAATCAGAATACTAGAGCGCAGTTTGGATAGATCCCTAGAGTACGGCACAGCTATAGCACCAATACATAGTGAATCACAATGCTAGAGCGCAGTTTAGATAGATCCCTAGAGTACAGCACAGCTATAACACCAATACATAGGGAATCACAATACTAGAGCACAGTTTAGATAGATCCCTAGAGTACGGCACAGCTATAGCACCAATACATAGTGAATCAGAATACTAGAGCGAAGTTTGGATAGATCCCTAGAGTACGGCACAGCTATAGCACCAATATATAGTGAATCACAATACTAGAGTGCAGTTTAGATAGATCCCTAGAGTACGGCACAGCTATAGCACCAATACATAGTGAATCAGAATACTAGAGCGCAGTTTAAATAGATCCCTAGGGCGAAATTTACTAAGGACGGATTTAGTCCGCCCGATCGCAATTTCTGACCGCACGTGCGGTATTCCGATTGATTTGCGATCGCAATTCTGATCGATTTGCGATTGCACGATCGGAATCGCGATCGATTTGCGATCGCACGATCGGAATACCGCATGTGTGGTAAAAATACCGCACGTGCTGTCAGAAATTAACTTCGGGCGATCGTTTCGCCCTTAGTAAATTTCGCCCCTAGAGTACGGCACAGCCATAGCACCAATACATAGTGAATCAGAATACTAGAGCGCAGTTTAGATAGATCCTTAGAGTACGGCACAGCTATAGCACCAATATATAGTGAATCAGAATACTAGAGCGCAGTTTAGATAGATCCCTAGAGTACGGCACAGCTATAGCACCAATACATAGTGAATCAGAATACTAGAGCGCAGTTTAGATATATCCCTAGAGTGCAGCACAGCTACAGCACCAATATGTAGTGAAGCGGAACACTAGAGTGCAGTTTAGATCACCAAAGTACAACCCTAGGATTACATTATGAGTGCAGCCAAAGCATAGAAGCAGACTAAAGTGAAGAATAGTTAGAAACCATACGTTCTACACAGCGGAACACACCAGAACAAAGTCTAGATAAACCCCAATGTAAGATGTAATACAGAGAGAACATAAGAGGGGTGCAGATCACCACTGGAACTGGCTATGCAGCTATACAGTATATGTCTACATGGGTTGTATCAGTATTTTAGATCAGTGGTGCACAACCTACAGCCCACATTGGTTCTGCTTGTCTTTGGCATGGAGCTGAGTATAATGCGGCTATCTGCCTGCCTCCCGGCAGTCTCCTGCTGCCGGAGCTCCTGGAATATGCGACTTTAACTAAATAAAGTTGCATATCCCAGGAGCTCTGGCAGCAGGAGACTGCCGGGAGACGGGCAGATAGCCGCATCATACTGAGCGCCGCACCACATATCCCAGGAGCTCCAGTGGCAGGAGACTGCTAGGAGGCGGGCAGATAGCCATATTATACTGAGTACCACACCACATATCCCACCACAACAAGATGGCACACAGGTACAGGGGAGACTTTTTTTTTGAAAAAATAACAAGAATATTGTCACAGTTGTGACTTTACAATGTAAAATTGTTGCAGTTGTAACTTTCAAATTTGTTGCAACTTTGAAGCGGACTGTGACACTTGTGTTGCAAATTTATATGGCCCCCCCAGGCCGAAAAAAAGTCGGGCATCACTGTTATATATAAATATAATTAGTCTGAGTACTCGCCTGGATCAAAAGGCTGAATGGACCATCCTCTGAAAATCTCAGAGATTTTGGAGTTGGTTGGTTTGTTTTTTGATACAAATGACTTCACATCAGCTTTCTTGTTTTCCGTGCCTGGAACTTTTAGGCAGTAGTCAAGAAGGCCATTAGATCGCATTATCTCTGTATATCCCTGCTCACAGCCGCAAATTCCACTCTGAAAGGAAAAATAACACAATCAGTTGCACATAGGACAGTGGTTCTTAACCGGGGTTTGGTGAGTTGGTCTTAGGGGTTCGGCGGAGCCTCCGCCACGGAGGTCAAGACACGGAGGTCAAGTGATTTATCACTAAAGAAGGATTCGGTGAATGCGCATATGAAACTGGTGGGTTCGGTACGTCAAACAAGGTTAAGAACCACTGACATAGGACGAGCCTTTCTATGTAATACACCGTCGGTCGCAGGTTAGTACGATGCAAACCTTCAATGGGTTCAGTCAATAACTTAACCTTCTCTTTGATCACCTTTGTACAGAAATGACTGGAAACAACTTAACCTTTTTCTGCCAGAGGGGATTAGAGAGAATTTTAAATGTCATTGGTTATCACTGTATGTCCTACTACAGAAAGTGCTGACATCAAACCTTAAAGACCCTCAAGCAAAGCCACGGCAATTTGTCCATAGCCTGTTCTATAAATTGCATGAGAGAATCAGCATATATTTCTCAGCTCAAGCAGAGGCCTGAAATCTCCTCCACCATTAAACTAAGAGGATGTTAAAGGACCAGTAAAACAAAAGAAAGAAAGCACAAAGAAAAGAAACAAAATCAAATTGATACAAATTGGAATTCAACTTAAAAAAAAAAAAAAAAAATAATAATTTGTTTATTCCCGGATTACAATGTAGAAATAACTGCCAGGCCAATCCAAATGGGATTGTTTCTTATTGTGGTGTTACTAGTCTTTTAATGCAGAATTTTGTTTTAAAAACTAGAATGTAAAAGGAATGAAAAGGTGCGGAATTCATGAACGGGGTAAACTTTATAGAGGTCTAATAACCCATAGCAACCAATCAAATATTGGCTTTCTATAATTCTAGCCCCTCCCCCTATACCAGTGAATGCTAAGAGCGGATTGGTTGCTATGGGTATCTATATCACAGAAAAGTTTGCCTGTTGAATTACTAGGAGAATATCAGATAGCTATAATACAGTATCCTTTAGTTATAACACTGTATGTATTGCTGATGTCCTTCTTCCTTGCTTCTTAGCTTGGCAGCACAGTTGTTAATATTCTCCCAGACTGCCCTAGGCCAACACATATTCTCTCTGTTTGATTTCCAAATCGTTTTATTGGCCTTGTTGATATTACCATATCGCCACACTCTATGTTCTACTTATGCACACACAGGGGAATGTAATAGTATTATTAATATGATCACTGTATTTACTTTAAATTCCAGCAGGAAGAAAGGCAAATATTTGCTTGCCTTGTCTGGCTGCGGGGGAAATAGCATTTAACCCCCGTCACTGCTGGGCACACTGAGGACAGGATTAAGCACCAAGGATGCTCCTTGGTAAGAAGATCTTGTATTTGTGTAAAAGCTACAAAATAGTCTTCACAGCAAAGCAGTAATATGAACGGAATCGTATGCCCTTTAATAAAAAAAGAAGCTGCTAAAGGTTAACACACTAATTTAAAAAAAAAATCATCAAAAAATGGATCCATCTTGATTATCGCAAAATGGATCTACATTTTTGGGGTTGACTCCATCCACTTCCAGATAAATCCCACTTATCATTTCGTTTGCTATTAAAGACATAGCATTTTGTTTAAAGAGTAGCTCCACTTTCACAGTAAAATCCCAAGGCTGGGATTTGCCTTATAAAAAGAAATTGCTCTTATTTTCCTTTTGGGGTTCGCCCCCTCGGATGGCTCTCACAATCCCTTTCCTGGTAAGGGCTACTGGGCAGCCGGGTGAAGGAGGAAGTGGTAAATACAGGTGCACTAGCAGTAATAAGACAAGGAGATTACTGATTCTATTGCTAGTCGAACAAACAGGATTTTTTGGGACTGAGGTTATTAAAGCAGATGAATTATAAACCAGGCTGAATCCGTTATTTTTTTTAAGGGGATTGTGTGGGCTGGGCAGCAACACAAAGTACCAGGCTGTAGGAATTGTGCCAGCTTTCCCCGCACCCAGCAGACCAGCCATTATTACATTTTCCACACGAAATGGTTGTAACCTGATTTGTACCTGTAACAATGGGAATAGCTGTGCACTATTAAACATCTCTCCTATCCATACGGCTGTTCATACCTGTGCATGTTTCTCTAACTGTTCGGCTAGGTTCACACTAGTGTTTTTATGTGTGCTGTATATACGCCGGACATAAAAACAGAAAAATGCGCACCATGTAATCCTATGGGACTTAACTGTTGCTGGCCCCTCTAGCATATGACGCATGCGGACGCATGCTGTAACGCCTCACTTCAAATTTTTGCCAGCATATATACGCCATGCACAAAATGCAGTCAGATAGGTAGAGCCGCGAATGCAATACTATATCGGGTAAGTACAATAGAAATGCGCGTCTAGAAAATACGCCAGCGTATTTTGTAGACACGAGTTTCTAAGTATACAGCTCATTTACACTGTGTGTGAACTGGGCCTTATCTACACACATGCTCCGCAGATATGAGATAGGGTTATTACATATACATTGTACTATAACCCAATGCACATCAGCAGTTAGTATATACATACAGCAGCTGGGAAGCGGTTAACAATCATGTAAAATTTCCAGTAGACAATGTAACGTACCTGCCTACAGATGGAGAATGGTTTTCTGCAAGGTGGGTCACAGTGCTGGACTGATGCAGGCTGTGATGCAACAGAACAACCCCCTAAAACAACATTAAACATACAGCAGTGAACAAGACTCCGAGGAAAACTTGTTTGGAATGAGGTATTTAAAGTTTTATGATGCGGACGTATGGTCATTTGGAAATTGGCATATGTAATACATCAAATATGTGAATGGCATAATTTTATTCAGGCATAAAATATACAAGACAAACTTATGGTCCGATGGGGCATGGGTTACTTTAGAAGATTAGCAGATTTTGTTTGGTGGACACTATGTTCAGGTTTACTGGTATTTGAATGTTGTTGGTGGAAGAGATCTATTAGAAATTCAATCTGCCACCAGCAGCTGATTTTTTTTTAATTACTTTCTGTCTGTTTATCTTTACTGATAACAGCAATTTAGTTGAACAGACCTCACCCAGCCCCATTATTTTCTATGGTGCTTTAGATAACACGTATTCAGGAAGTGTGCCCTAACGCCGATTTTCTAAAGCTAAATAGCTAACTACATTACTTTATAGACACAATTTAGAATTTTTGGATGTGCAATTTCAATATACATTAACGACAGATCCATTTCAGGAATTTTTTTTTTTTGTGTTACTGTTCTTTTAAATGCTCACAATATAGCTAGTTAGCCCCCCTGGGCCAAAGCAAGTGGTTCTGCAATTACTTCCATGCTGGAATATGAAAGTTGGGAAGGCCTAACTTTCTGCAGGTGCCTAATTGTAGACCTTAGCAAGACCTGGGTGGAGCTCTATTTATAGGGTGTGGTAGGTACACCAGATAGTGTTTAGCCAGTAGGTAGCTCTACCCAACAAGATAAGAGTAAAGGGTAGATCCCAGAAAAAGAAAAGTGACCATTCTCCCCTTAGGACAATAAGTGGATAGTGTAGGTCCACCGTGCTTGCAATGTTGCATTAACCAGCTATGGAATTATCTGTTTTACCATTCTGTTGTTGGATGTATTCAGTCTGCAAATAAGGCACATGATTACTCATGTGAAATAATTCCAGGTCACAAATGATTTGTTCCACTCTGAAGCATGGCTTAACTTAATCTGTGCATGTGACACTTAGGGGGCCTGGAAGTGGCAGAAACCTGCCCTGCATCCACACCTGGTACCCCTGTGTCTTTTAAAGTGTAGCCCTATAGTTAATGGCATGTACTAAGCCATTTACAGCAACATTTCATTTGTATCCCAGGCTATTTGAGAACTCAGGGAAGTAGGCCCTGCTTACATACTGGGGTGGGTATTGCTGTTAAATTTAATAGCAATGTGGTGCACTTAAGTTAATAATAAAGAAGTAGGGCGCCAGTGGTTCTTGCTTAAAACAAACATTTAATATAACAGTAAACGAGTAAAAGTAGAAATATTATAACATCATAATGAGAGATACATGAAGACGGCATTTGTAAGCAATCATATTGTTACCCCCCCAGTTGATCAGATGTTACATCAGCACAATTGTCAATCCTAGGAGGGTTCTGGGTGACCCAAATTGCTGGATGAACCTTGTGAAGTTTCCTTCTTGGGTGGGGTTAAGCCCTGGTCCCTAAGCCTACCACTTATGAACCCTGAGCTGTGTATCCTAGAAGGTAGGTAGAAATACATTTAGGCCCTCCCCAAGCCACTAAGGCTCCTGGTGGGGTGTAATACTACCCGAGTAAATAGTCTATACTGCTCACTCTTATTCACTATGGTGAGCTAGACTTACAGTAATTACTAGACTTACATAATGATTCCCCCAGGAAGGTGGACATGTTGCTTCTGCAACCTCCTATGGTCAAAGACCCAGGGCCCACTCACTACTCCAACTTATATTAGTTAGGAAGGCTCTAAATTACTTATAATTAGTTATAATTATAATTATAACTATAATAATTATATTTTATTATAAGTATTATTATTATACTATAATTATAATTATACTTATAACTACTCATAATTAAACAGACTATAACAATGCCTGTTGGAAATAACATCCAATAATAAGTGCCATATTAATAACTACATTCTGATTCTGAAGTCCCATGAGCCTAAAGTAATACCACTGTTTGTGGCAGATCTTTACTGTTCCCTGTTGATAAATGACCCGTGTTTATTCACTCTTCCTTCACAAATGAAAAAGTAAGAATAAGATCTGTTGCTTATTTACCAATTTACTTAATCCTTTGTTTCTGTTTTTTTTTTTTTCTTTTCTTCTTCTGCTAGAATTTAATTTATTTTTACCTTATCATTCCCCTAACGAAACTCAATTACCAAAAAAATGTTAGCGGTACATCTATTTAATTTTCCAACGCTGAAACACCATATGACTTCTGAGTACTTTTGCTTAACTTTGTGTGGCATGACTTTGTTATTTTGACTTGGTAATAAAACAGTAAACAACATTAAATTAAAAAAAAAAAGTCAGAATAGTTGTACAGCATACGTTTAACTCTTGCAGTTCCAGCAACTGCAACCTTTTTGCAACACACTGGAAGCATGTGAAGGGGAATTCATCAGCAGGGGCAAATTATACAGAAGTCTAGAAACCCATATCAACCAACCAGACATTAGCTTTCACAATTCCGGAACCTAGATACCATTGAATGCCAACAGCTGGTTGGATGCTACGGTTTACTAGACCTCAGAAAAGATTTGTCCTGTTGATGAATATTCTAGGAGGAGGAAGAAGCGCAGCGCTCCCTTACTTTTATCTGAATACCCTGACGGTCTGTGCATCGGAGAAGCAAGCAGCTGATCTAGGACCCCTAACACCAATCAAGTTTGTGTACAAACCTAAAGCGCAGGTGTCCTTCACTAACTGTTGATGAATATAACTCACAGTTATTTCATTCATTAATCCCACAGAGGTTGTGGACCTGTGGCATCCATGCCATACATCTAACCCGTGCTATTTTTGGACCTGTGATGCACATGCTATACATTTAATTCCAGCAGTTTTCATACCTGTGACATTCATGCCATCTGATCGCTCACACCAAACATGCCTCAGGTTATCTTTCCATGGGCTGGTTCTCCAAACATAGCTAAAACATTTACCACCTAAAATATTAAATAAAATACATCAGTATTCATTTTCTAAAATTTCTCGCTCTTATGTGCCACACAAACACATATTCATCAAAGTGAGAACAGTTGTATAAAGGTCCGAATGTCCATTTGACACTTCTCCTTTTCCTCGTATTTATCCTACTCTGCAATGTGGGCAACTTGTGAACAATTGGAAACCTTACAAAGGTTGCATACTTATTTATCTCCGTACAGGTGCAATTTATCAAGAATTGGGGCCAACATGTACTGCTCCAAATTCACTGATTTAACTTTGTTGAAACAGCAGCAAAATTGGGGGTTGATCCCAGAGCTCCTCTTGGGCCACTGTTCATTCAAAAGACATACTAGCGGTCACTTGAGAACATTATATGGGAATACTGTCACATAAAAAGCAATGAAAAAAAATCACTCGCTGTAATATAAACCACTTTAATGTGGCAGCAATTGATGGAACAAAGTAGTGATCAAAATGTAAAAAAGTGGTGACAATTTCCTTCCTTAATCAATCCTGCCTATTAATAATAGTATTTCCACATTGATGCATGAAAGATAGAGTTAGAGTGACCTTGTCTCTGTTAAACAGATCTAGGAGAATCATGGGAAAATGACATCACTTCGCAACGTTACATTACTGCACATCCGCTACTGTTTGGTGGACTACACCTGATCATGTGTGTAAAAAAAACATTCCATGCTGTTCGCAAATTCGCTATGACTGGCAAATTTAAATTTGAAGGAATAAGCCCCAAATCCTTTACAGTTACAAAAAGACTGATTTAAGACTGCTAATTTTATATGTCTAATTAGGGCGAAATTTATTAAAGTCGCAAAGACTGCTCTTGGTCTTTCCGAGTTTATCACACACAAGATCTCATGCTGTTCCCGCGAAATTACTGCACAAGCTTTTCAATTGAGTTTTTTGATCTCGATTTCTCTATAAAAAAGGTAGCCATATTACTAATGCAAAGTACAGCTACCTTTCCATTGAAAAATCAAGATCGAAAAAACACGCGCGGTAATCTTACGGGAACAACGCGAGGTCTCGCATGATAAACTCAGAAAGACAGAGAGCAGTCTTTCCAACTTTAATAAATTTCGCCCATTTATATAATATATGTCTCCATGCCCCATTAAGTGTTTCTCAGGATAAATATAAAAGTCTCCCCAAATACAATAAAAAAAAACAGGTCGTTTCACACTAAAAGCAATTGTTATCTAACAGACGAACATAATGAAAAAACATGGCAGAAAGCAAACCTGCGCACGGACGCGTTTCTATGACCTGCTTTGGGCATGTATCTTGGTTTTCTAGAGACTGAATTATAAAGGTTCTAGATCTTGACTGTCGCCCAATGGATTCAAATCCCCTCCCATCAATACATGTCAGTTCACAGGCACTCCACAAGGACCACTCCGTTAGATGGCAGTCACCTAAAGACAAACAGAATAATGCTTTTAGGCATGCAAATATCTAGGACAATTAAAATAAGTGTAACTTTTTCTTATTTTTTTTTATAAATAAGATTCTTGACGGCCTGTCTAGAAATGGCATGTCAGCGTATGGGAATCTTTATAATGATCCATCCAGGTCCCAGAAGACTTTATTTGGAAAGAACTGTACAAACCAGTCCAGAACATTCGCTATACAAATGCGTTTGGATTACAAAAGAACTAAAAGGAGTTTTAAATATGCCAAGAGCACTGGGACTTTATGTGGAGAGAATGAAATTCAGATGTATACAACGAAGTTCACATTTTCCATTACAATGACAAAATAACATTCTTATTATAATGTCTGCATGTTCCCTTCCAATTAAAAGAAAAATGTGCCTAGTATTTAAATAACGGTTGCCCGTTCCATCGATCACTTCTTTAAGGGGGGCTGCCAGTACAAAAATCTCCTATGTTAATGGCAGTGTTGTAGTAGATTTTAATTAAATGATATTTATAAATTAACTGCTCTGTTTTCTGGTTGATTAATGTTTTGCAGCAAGCATTTTCAACCTGAAAATCAAATTCCTCACGAATGCAAACCAGTCTTGTTTATAATCTCATAAAGAAATATGAGACAGTGACCAGTAACACCAAAAATATAAAAATTCCTATTTTTATTAGCATGGCAGTTATACAAAGTCAGCACTTACAGAAGTGTTACCATTCGAGCTGATTTCATGAATTTTTCATCTGCCTGTTTCTATCTTTACTGATAGCAGCCATGTTGTTGAACAAAGCTCACCTAATCTTACTGTTTTTTTTGGTGTTTTATTCAAGGAGTCTGCCCTAAAGCCCTATTTTTTAAGCTAAATATTGTAATTTCTGGAGACAATTTAGAATTCTTGGGAGCATAGATTGAATATATAATAACTATGAATGCATTTAAGGCATTTTCATTTTTTGGTATTACTGTTCTTTTAATGCAGCCCATCTATTCATCGGTGATGCCATTTCATGTAGACTGCACCTATCTATATGTCTGTCTATCCATATCTATCTGTCTGTATATCCGTCTCTGTCTCTCTGTATCTATCTGTATATCCATATCAATCCATCTGTCTGTCTATCCGTATGTCTGTCTGTCTGTCTATCTGTATGTGTCTGCCTGTCTATCCGAATCTATCTGTATATCCATATCTATCCGTCTGTCTGTCTATCTGTATCTATCTGTATATCCATATCTATCCGTCTGTCTGTCTATCTGTATGTGTCTGTCTGTCTCTCCGTATCTGTCTGTCTATCAGTATCTGTCTATCCGTATCTATCTGTCTATCCGTATCTATCTGTATCTATCTGTCTCTCTATCTGTATCTGTCTCTCTCTCTATCTGTATCCGTCTGTCTCTCTATCCGTATCCATCTGTCTCTCTATCCGTATCCATCTGTCTCTCTATCCGTATCCATCTGTCTCTCTATCCGTATCCATCTGTCTCTCTATCCGTATCCATCTGTCTCTCTATCCGTATCCATCTGTCTCTCTATCCGTATCCATCTGTCTGTTTGTGGAAAGCTTTAGACACTACCTGGACAAGGGACATAACACTGCGCTGTCTTGCGATTGTCTTCAGACGGAGCCGTCTCACAGAATTTAGAATCTACTTGCTTCCTAATGCCAGAGGTTGTTGCATCATGGACCATGCAGGTGATATTGCGAAATCTCAGTCCTTCTCCACACTGTCCACTCTAAAACCAATAAAGATGAAATAACTGAATCAGTGGGGGAAAATGGAAGAGAATGGTATAATTGAGGTGCAGTTCTGGGACACTAACTTTTTGAAGCATTAAGGATTTAATATTATACATTAATGGGGAAATTAAAAGAGAACTAAAGTAAATAAATAAAAAACAAGTGTTAAAATACAGTACTTACCTTATACTGAGCCGATTGATTACAGTTACAGCATGAGCTGTTCTGTAATTAGCCGGCTCCCAATGCTTCCCCCGATGCTTCTTCACAGCACTGGCTGAGTGGCAGCGAGTGCAGCAGCTCCTCCCACCCTGTTACACCTTGGGTGTTTCAGGGCTTAAACATCATCATGTTCAGTGCGGGGGCCAATGAGAATGCTCCCTGCAATGAGTGTGATGATGTATGAGGCCAGGGAAGGAGAAGAACAAGCTGCGTGCTGGCTTCTGTGTCAGTCAGCGCAATGTGAAGGAGGCATCGGGGGAAGCATCGGGAACCCTAAAGACTGCTCCAGCATATGAGTGATTCTCTACAACAGGTATATGTGAAACTCACAATAGTGTACTATATGCTTATTGGTAGTAAAAACACACAGCGCTTATAATAACTGGTTATGTAAAATATAACTAAAAAATGTGCATATAATGTGAGTCCATTAAGTGTTAAAAATAATTATCCATATGTACGCTCTTCCCAGCTGCCCCTGAAATTGATTGGGTAATCCACTACTCTGCCACAATAGACAGATAGAACCACATGGAACAATCACTGCAACATGCATCAGAATACATTAATAATCTACATGGAAAATTCAGAGAACACTCTGCTGGACTCAGGAGCACATAATGAAAGAAAAAAAGAGAAAAAAATCCCTAGTGCGGTATAATAAAGGATAAATCTTTATAAAAACTCCCCACTTGTGTAACACTTCACAAACGAGGGAGTAAAGTGATGAGAGGAAAATGTTAATAACACTTGGCTTTAATAGCAGTAAGGACCAGTTTTAGAAGACTCCCTGATTTGCTAAATGATGTCTAATTGGACATCCACTTATCAGTTTATTGGAGGCACCGAACATGGTATTAAGGTGTTTATTGAATTGCACTTTGCTTGCTAATTTAGGATTATGAAGTGTTTTGTGCCATGGGGTTCCAATTACACTGCAATTTCTCAGAAATATAACTTGCTAATATATCCCTCTACTGTCAAACACAATTCTGCTTCTTGTTGACAAACTAGTCTTATTATAATTATTATATTTTCAGAAAGTAATTAATTGGAAAAAAAAAAAGCAAAGAGAGGGTTGTGCTTAAAGGAACAGTTTAGTCAGGATATTGTAGCAGTTGTAGTTGGTGTGTTGTATGAGGGAAGGTATGTTTCCCTCAACTGTTTGTTCCTATGGCTGCAGGACAGCCCAGTTTTTTTTAAATAAAAGCCGGACTGTTACAGAAAAGTCGCGGTTTAACGTGAATTATTCAATAAAGGCTGTTCTGCACCTGAGCAATTCCATACAATGTATTATTTAATATTGCATTTACAGACAGGTTCTTATTGAAGCTTCTTTAACTTCTCATCTACTTCCTCTTCATTAGCTCAGTTTGGAATCCCAAGCTAGGGAATTGACTGAAAATCCTAAAATTATTGAGTAACCAATCAGAACCTTGCAGGTATGAAACTTCACAGAGTTCCCCATATGTGATTCCAAACTGATCAGCTGAAGATGTAGGTAATGCAAAGGCTTCTGTAAGAAAGTCACTATAAATCCAAACTGCTCGATTAGTGCCATAAGATCAGTCTGTTCCACCCTAACTCTGTCTCATTCTGCGCTACACCCTCTTAAAATGTTACTAAATATTCCCCATCCATGTAGCTCTGCTCCTTGTTTGGCACAATTTGGAACTTTAAGCTCCACCCCCAAGTATCCAAGTTTTTTTAAAGCAATTCTAGGTAGGACCTTGCTTTCACTAAGTGCATTTGAAAAAAATTATATATATATATATATATATATATATATATATATATATATATATATATATATATATATATATGGACTAAGCGGCTCCATCCAGAAATATGATATATGTGAAAGTACTCACATCCAGTAAAATCTCTCCGTGTGCTCCTCAGGATGAAGATGTCTCAAGCGTCATGTAAAGTAGCAACTAGAAAAGGATATCCCAGGCACGTCCAGAGTGATAAGATCAGTAGCGGCCCTGGCCCTATTGGCGTCCTAGGCCACCCCCAA
>WMED01017329.1:0-13040 GCA_019650415.1 Pipa parva | reverse complement strand
GCTGAATTCCCCCCTAAATACCAAACACAAAATATATACAGTATTTTCAAACACACTTATTAAGGTTTGTTTAATGACTGTACATTTACAAGTTGGATTTTTGGGGGTTCTTATGTTGATGTTTTTATTGAAATGCTGTTTTCCAGTTTGACCATTTTTTTCAGGAAACCACCAGAAGCCTTCAATTACTATAAGGGTTTTCTGACAGAAATCTACATTCACATCAACAAGCTTGGTATGATTGGATAACTAGATGTATAATATAATATATACTATACTGGAGTGGGCATCTGGAAGTTGTTGTTTTGACTGAAAAATTACAAGGTACTTTTTTCAGATGAAATTATCCTTTTACACTTTTTTTAATTTGGGGTATTTAGTAAGTTGACCTTCTTAGGTAACCATGCTTACTTTGTATGACTCTATTGTTAACACGTTGCTCTTTCATGTTTAGCTTGATGTTTTAAGTTCTTCTGTTGATATTTCAAACAAATGAAACCAATGACTTTTCAAGGGGGGCTGTTTGCAGAAATCTGTATCCATGAAAACAATCCTACTGTGCCAATATAACTGAAAGTGTGTATTTTAGATAAAAACTATAAGACAGACACTTTTCTTCAATTTTTTTTACCCTTATGCATTTTACTGAGGTATTTGGCACCCCTATCCTTAATAAGTACCCAACATCTTGGGTCGGGTTCTTTATAGGAGTCATTTTTCTTTTATATTTATCTTGGTTTTTGTAGTTCACAAGTTGATATTTAAAAGAAATATTATTTTTACCCTGATTTTCTAATAATTTCTGCAGGAAAACAGCATTAAACAGTGATTTCAAAGGGGTGTCCCACTCAGAAATCTGTGCATTCAACAAGCTAGGTACGCCTAGATTGCTACAGTAATTGAGTGTATTTTCAGAAAATGCAATATACTTTGTTGGGGGTATTTGAAAAATAAAGGTTTGCTTTCTGAAAAATTATAAGGTGGGAATTTTATAGAATGCACTGGATGCAGCACTACCATTTTAGTACTCATACATATTTGATATAGTTTTGTTCAGAGAATAGTGAGCTATTTTTGTTTGATTGACAAGTTTCTGGTGATAATTTTTTTTGTGATGGTATCCTCTTTGGTTTATGTCTTTCCTAACTCTTATAGAAAGATGTGAAAAATGTCAAGAAAACCCCTAATTAAAAAAAACGATGTTTGCCAAGATACATAGGAATTTACATTTAGTATGGTAGTAAACTGAAAGCTATTTATACTAGATTTATTTCATTCCGCAATCTCTCTTTTTAATTGGGGGTTTCTACTGTGCAGGATACGGGCTCAACCAATACATATGTTTCATTGTTGTAATCAGGTGGAACATGGCTAGTAGAAACAATATTGGTTTTCTAAAAATGTAATTTCAATGTAAAAGACAATAATTTAAAAAAATAGTACATATTTCACCCAAAAATAATGAGCAAGCAAAACTTACAAATGAGACATTGCATGGTAAAGCCTAATGTTTTCAGAAAAGGGGTTATTGTGTGCTGAACCTTAATGATAGATTTTATTCTTGATTGGTAGCAAGGAATACCTAGAAAAATTTATAACACACTAGCTCTCTTTGTACAGTATAATAGTGTTTTAGTTATAGATAGTTAAGTGCCATTTACCTTGAAGGAACACTAAAACCTGTAAAAATATAAATTATATTTATTGCCTTCCCAGCATTACTTACAAGAAGTGTTAAAATGATAGGTTTAGGCTTACCTATTTTAAAGAATAATCCTAGCAGTGGAAGGAAAAACAAGCACCAAGAGCAGAAGTTATCATCTACAGTATTCTTAGGCCCTTTTCCTGCTACTTCTGTGCATGCTGTTTTTTGAGTTCAGAATTTGGATTATCAGGCAGATTTTCACTCTGTGTTAGACTGCTTTTCTCCAGTTTTTTAGTTTCTCAGAGCTGATTGAACTAAGTATCCTGAAGAAAGTGAATTTTAATTAGTTTCAGGAGGGGGAGCACGCTCAGTTAGTGAGCATAGCTCTTGAGTAAGGGTAGAGGAGTTGAGATCAACTGAAAACCTCTTCACAAAGGGCTTTTTATTTTCTTCAATTGCTTTTGCCATTCTGCAAAATTGGTAAGCCTAAATCTGTCATTTTGACACGTGTTGCACTTAATGCTACCTCGTCTATAAATTAAGCTCATTTATTTACAAGCTTTAGCACCCCTTTAACTGGGAATTTAGAATGAAGAGGAATTACCATGCCTAGAAAATATGCTAGAAATCTGAATGTGGAAGGAATTTCAATGATTTCTTCTTATGGAGAGTGAAAAAGATCTGGGTTAAATGTAATCAACTTTATCTATTTGGCAGTGAAATTTCAGTTTTATTTATAGATGTTTAGTATAATTATACCTGTATGCAAGTATAAAAGAAATTTATGGATAGGATCTCCTAGAAAAGGTGGAGTGCAGCGTATCCAGTCAAGTTCAGTTCAAATAGCATTGCAGATCAGTCAATGATGTAAATGCAATTTATTCTATAGATTTGGTAAGGACTTTTCTTTGCCCCTGGAGTCATAATCAACACAGAAAGGTAAGTCTGTCATTTTGTCTCCTAGCTGGTGCATTTTCTGCACTATAGAGTAATTGCTTTCTACCACATTACTATGAGATATTGCTACTTTTATCCTCCATTATTTTTCCTGCTAAAAATTCACTACGACTACTTCACTAACTTTTTCTCAGTTACTTTAGGTGTAGAATTCTGTCAAGTTTAATGGTGAAGTTGTTTAGGCCCATAAAAATATAAAGGTGTAAAATTTTCTATGAACATATTGGCATTAGCCATCTGTAAAAATGCACCAAACTGATCTTAATTTTCTATTTTAACGACAAATAATATCTGAAGACCTGTTTTTTTTTTCTTTTCTGTTATAGAAGCAGATGTTCATGCCCAATATTGTTAAATAAAATGTTTTTGGACTTTGATAATATCCCTTGGAAATGTAATAATTGCATTAGACATTTTCCATAACAAAGGAAGATGTATTCCTTTGTTTCTTTTTATATAACATATATGTTAAGCTGTTATAGAAAATATCATAATAACCACCTAAACGTAAATGTTTATTTCAATAGCAAAAATCCATAATATCTATGGAAAATTCGATATCGTGATATCGATATTGCAATTTTTTAATTTAATAAATTTCGCCCTGGGCCAGTCTTAATCAAATAGGATCAGATCCCACTCTTCAATGGCAAATGTTTAATGCAGAATACATTTTCTAAGAGAATATTCTGGGCTCAGAATACATTTCCTATGTAAAAATACATTTTTCAAACTTAAATACATTAAGCCCATTTACGTGCAGTTTGACTAGTGCACATGCCTACTTGTACATATACTCCCCTCTGTGCAGTTTGCTCAGTGCTCATACTAACAACTTGTGATTTGTCCAGTATAGTCTCCACGTACATCCCCTGCAATATCTACAGCACCCATATTTCACTCCAGTCCAGTAGGCATACTGCCTCAAAACATATTTTTCCTTACCTTCCACAGTTTTGCCAGTTCCAGCACATATAAACTCTTCAATATGCTTGATTTTAATTATCTTTCCGTTGCCCCCTTTACTCTGCAAATCCAAGTCATTTTTCAAATTTGTATGTGCATTGCTGCCAGTACTTGCACTGGAAGTACACTTATGTTGTAGAACTCACCATGGCTAGCTGCAGTCTGTGCATTAGGTGTTGCTAGGGAGAAAGCTCTTTATAATACTTTTGAAAACAATGTGGCCAGATTAGGGGGTTCTTTATCCTGGCATCTGAGAGTTGTTAAATTATTTATAAAAATCTAGAGCTTTAGAGTTAAAAATGTGAGATATTTTTATTGGGTTAAAAAAAAGCAGGTGGGCTTTTAAAGCCTGGCCTTCTAGGTGGTTGACTATGCTACTTAACTCATTTGCTGGTCTTGATTAAGTTAGATCTATAAATGTTCTTAACAATTTCTACATGCTTACTACTATGAGGTTGATAATTTTCTAATTGTATCTGATTGTATAATTGTATATGATAACATCTGGCCAAACCAATGTCTTGTTATAAGGGGTCATCTTTGTATTTGTTCACAGAATAAATACAGTTATCTTATAGCATATGCTGTGCTATTTCCTGTATAACTGAGATTAATAATTTATTCATCCTCTTATAGTGCACAGATATCTTAGGCAGTATGCTGAAGACCTTACCAAGCTGTACTGATGCAAATAATGGTTTGTTTATAGACTTTTGCAAGTCATGGGGCTATATCATATCCTATATTACAGACTGGACAAAATACGTAATGGGATAATTGAGGCATGAAAGTGTTGCACAAATAGTTAAATGCCAGGACAGCTCCTAAGCTCTTCCATCCATTTTATGTGCTAAATGTTTAATGGAATCATTTAGCTTAGTAAATAAACACAGAGGTAGATATGTTTCTATTTAACTATATCATGCAGGATGCTGTATACTAATCTTTAATAATGATCTAATGTGTGGATAACCAATATAAGACTGAGAAGTGAAAATTCAGTTCAACTAGTAATGGTATGTGTTTGTGTGTGACAACGGTGACCATTTGCAGATATGTATATTCCCTATCTCCAGTATTGTTCTAAAACAGAAAAAAGTACATTCTACAAAAGGAATTTTATTGATCAGGAAAATTAGAAAAATTAACAGATTTTTTGGAAATAATGAGGTGAGGGTAGACGCAATTCTTTTTAAAACTTGTTTCATTATTTTTTTAAAGTTGTAAACCTTACACTGTCTTTAATGTTGGACTATATTATGTTATCACTTAAAACATATTTTTAGGAGGAAGCCTTTTTTATTGAAACATTTTTACATGCAGGAAAGCATCGTTTTTTTTAAATGGTTGTTTAGACATTGCTTTAAGTTGTACCTTATTTCAACACACAAAAGAGACAACACAAAATGTAAAGTATACATTTCAGACTAAGATTTTATTGTTTGGTAATATTACAAACCATTTTTCTTTATTCACAGATCACTGAAGTGATATAAACACTCATTTCTAATGACAGATATACACATTTTCTGGGTTTGCAGATTTCTTTGATAAACTCACTATTATCCACACATGGTATGTATATTTGCTCTCATAATTGATAGTGTCAGTAGTTACAAACATCCTTTTAGAACGCATGGGCTCTTTCCCCTACTGGCAACTATTAATCATGTTTTAGAGAATTAACATCTCATTCATCCAAGTCAGAAATGTTCACATCACTTTGATTCTAAATTCACTTTCCATAGAAGGTGTCTAAAAAAATTATGCAAACCCCAGTGTTGTTTTAAGAGGTGAGGCCGATCTGTTAAAAAAATATGTTGTCTTTGTTAAACCCCCAGTTTACAGTACAGTTTAAATTTTGCATATAGTTTTAATATATTGGAGGGAATATCCCTTTTTATTTTTTTTTACTGAAAATAACGCACAACACAGCAAGTTTTCTTTAGTCGGCAACATTTCCCTATACTTAGAAATGTTACTGAAAACATCTTATGTTTTGTGAAGTTTCATTGATGGATGTTTGTTAAACTGATTATATTCGCATGCACATACGATGACAAAGAGAAAATCTGATCACAAACACTTGTATTTTAAACATTTTATAGCGAGCTGGTAAGTTCACAGCAAAGTGTCAATAATATAATATAGCGGTTGTCTCCATGAACTCACACCGTACGCATGATGATATATTATTTTTTTAAGAAAAATGAAGAACAAATGGGAAGTGGTGGGCAAAATGCCCTGTTTTGAGAATTTTCCCTAGCTTGTTAAAAAAAATAAATAAAAGCACCCTGGACAGCATCCCCAGTTCAGGTTGGCTTTTATAAAGGACAGCACGTAGAGTGTTTACACCACCAAGGTGCAATTTTTCAGTTACTTAATGCATGAATTTGCTGTGTATTCAAAGACATACTACAATTAATTTCTTCATTGTTTTGTTAATAATATGTTCCCAGTGTTAAAATGTATTTGCAGCATTTGTAAACAAATCAGTTTGCACATTGTAGTGGCACACATATTTTTGCACACTTAACATACAAAGACTCATAAAAAAATTGTAATAAATGCATTATGTGTAACATCATTTTACTGTAATTGTTATATTATAATATACTCAGTGATAGGAAATATTTTAACATAATATTGTATTATTTGTTTGCATGTTTTTTTTCAATAATTTGTATGTGTTTTCTAGAAAGCATATATTCAAGCCATATATTCAAAATTTAAGGAAGAACTTTAATATGTACTTTTTCGCGGAGGGCACATTTTTAATCTTAAAAATGATTAGTTATACACTTTATAACCTCTAAAAGCTATATCCTGGAGAAATATCAAAGTATTTTAAATATAAATAAGGGTTATGTGAGTTTATGTATACATTTAACTGTCATAATTCAAGACTTTCTCTTAAGCAGAAAAATAAGTCAAATGATAAAATTCAAATGGAATGATCAGAGCCTTAAACAAACTGAAAAACTGCAGATTGCTTACACAAATAGCAATGTTTTTTTAAAAATTATCAAGCAGTTAAAAATACCATGACTATCTCTACTTAATGATTGCAATACTTGTAAAATGCTTCTATAAATGTAAATATATTTAGTATGTAATTTCATAAAAATGATACTTCTGTCTCTAACAGTTGATCTACTCGACTAAAACTAGAGCATTATAGGCTGAGTATATTTTTCTAGAACTTAACAATTCCACTGCACAGATGTAAGTTTTATACATTAATACAGATACAAACAGTTAAGTTTTTTTTTATTACGTTCTTTTTCAGCTTTCATTAAAAGAAAAAAAAATAGAAACAGTGCTTTTTTCATTTTTTTTTTTAAATAATGCTCCCCTCCCGTATTATAAAAGTTAGTAATGATATCAATAATTTATTATACTGGAAGAATTATAAAAAACAATGTCTGTCCATTATCTATTTTTTGTTTTTTGTTTTTTTTGTTTTTGTTTTTTTTTTTTCCTTTCTCATTTCTCCTCTTGGGAAAAAAAATTTTAGCAAGATAACTGTTAATTGTTCTATGTGCATATTGTCAAAAGGACTAAGATATTCTCCAATTGTTTTGTATATACAAAGAGGGAAAGCCACAAATGTTAACCCAACATTTGGCTGTGTATTTTGAATAAGTAATTGATTACAATAAATGAGATTTTATGCAATGACAAACTGTTGCTTTTATTTTTTAGCAATTAAGCCCTCCCCAAAATGTAAATATATGCAAATGCAGAAAAATGACTGCTTTAGTCACTTACACTCTTACAAAATGTAATAATTCAATATCTTAATATTCAGCATATATAATTATTTTACATATTATAGCACTCTTGATTGTGGCCCTAAAATATTTGTATTCATCTACAGTAGTATCTTTCTATATCAACCACAAAAATGTCTACAGCCATCAATCAACTACAGAACCTTCATAAATTAAAGACCCACAATATTAAAATACACAGAACAAAATATTTGAGGTATAAGATAAAAAATGTAATTTCCTCTTCTTTTTTTTTTAAATTATTTTAAATTTTTTAAGAGTTGCTAAAAGGATGCACTACTGCATGTATTGCAATACCCAGGCCTCGGAAAGCTTCTTTTTCCCTCACACTGGAAGAGTTTTATGGTTTGTCATTTAGTATGGAGCAAAACGGCTGTATCCCCCTCGGTATATACTAGCCTGTAATGAAGAAAGAACGAGACCGACATCATCAGCATGGCTCCTAGTCTTGGCATCAGTGAAGGGTGCAAAAGCATTCTGAAACAAAGCAATTCCATGGGTTGTTTTTTTAGGAGACTTGTATTTTACAAAACATTAAGATATAATGTTTTATATCAAATATATATTTAATTAAAATAAAGAACAGCATAATACTATCCCCCCCCCCTTATGCATGCACACATTGTTTTAATACATGCCTCCAATATATTTGTATCACCTAGTAAAATCCTATAGAATTTAAATAAAGGCAATGTTTCTGTATAAGGCCTCATTCCTCATACAAGAGTTATACACACTGAGATATTTTAATAAGAGTTTAGTCCATATTCGAATTAAAATGAATTTACTAAGAGATTATTAGGATTTAGGAATAACATTTAACTTAGGACTGCGTATGTGTTTGAAGTGTTTTTACTCTTATGCAAGTCAAATACATAAGACATAATATTTATAAAAAAAAATTGAAAAGTCAATTTTTCAATTTTTTTGATTGTGTTTTGCTGTTTATTTCTGTTTCACTATACTTTGTGAGTCCGCTGATTTAGAGTTAAAAACAGATTTTATGTGTTGAAAAAAATCATTTATAGATCAACACTGATGAAGTGAAAACACCAAACTTTGCAGTGTTTTCCAGTTATGTTTAATATATTTAATATTTAGATACATTTAATATCTATATCCTTTTTCAGTGGTAAAACTTTTTTGACTGTCACAGGACATATTTCATAGGTTTATGCTAACGTGAGGCAGGCGCTCACATTTGGCAGAAAAAAATTGCTTTGAAAAGCTTTTTAAATAGGTGAAAATGGATAAATCAATAAAAAAAAGGAACTATAGTGGTAAATCATACTTACCTGATTGATCTGGACAGTTAGTTTTGCCGAAACTTGAGGGGGGGCTATGTGAGGGACCATTGTCACTTACATAGACCCAGAAGTGAGCAGAGCAGCAATGTATTCATCCGAAGATCCTGAGCAGAGGACTGTCAGATGAATACTGAACTAGCAGCAGTAAACTTAGTGTGCTGCTGCTAGATCGATAAGGTAAGTATGCTTTACCACTATAGCTCCCTTTTAACTAGTCAAAATGTTTTTTTAATGTTTATAAAAAAAAACTCCCTTATAGTAAAATTGAAAATTCTTATGGAATGCAAAAGGATGAAGGAAGTGCACAAGGATGATTGGGAAAGCATGTTGAGATAAGCATAAAAAGTGATAGTAAGGCACACCCTGCGCTATCAGGTCAACTAAATAAGGCATTATTTGATACATCAAAGCAGGGGTCTCCGATACCGGAAAACTTCCCTCAACTTTTTCCAGATTACTGAACTATATACTTTTTAAGGATTACATGATTATTTTTATAGACTCTGACCATATGCTTGTAAAAGAGACATCCACATAGAAAGAGAAGGACAGTGCTGTATGACAGAAGTTTACCTTAAATTTGGATCCCAAGATGTTGCTGGCTACCACCACATTTTAACTTTTCAATATATGCTTGAGAATGTTGAGGGTTAGACTCTAGCAACATCTAGGGACCTATCTTTGAGAATCACTGCATATAAATATTGCTTACACTCACCTTGGGCGCAGACAATCTAGCTCACATATTAATGATGGGTATTTTTAATAACATATAGAAATAAATAAACATCAAAGGCCAAGGTGAATGTTTCCTGGTTTGAAGCCTGAATCTATGTATGATAAGAAAAAATGTCTCTACATAAAAATATACGCCTTTGATACCTATTTCTCTTGATAATCTACAATTATTTTCATTAGTATTCATTGTATTAAGGATACTGTAATACATACTCACCATGGTACCAATGCCGTAGGTGGCTGCTGGAGCAAGTGTGTGGTGGTGGTAGGGGTCGGTAGCATAAACTCGTCCGTAACTAAAAATAAAATACAACTGCCAGTCAAAATTAATGCAAATTATTTTTTATTCAGAATAAAGTACAGGTAGAACAACTTTAAAGTATCATTAACTTTAATGGGAAAAAAGGTGTGACTATATATGCCAAATGCTGCGTGAAAAGGTAATTTATCTATGAACAAATCAAATCAATGATCACTTAAATTTTCCTTATTGACTTAAGCTTTATGATAAACAAATATTCTAACTAAAATGTAAAACAAAGTTTAACATTTTAATATATTATAATATAATAATAAGATAATTTAATATATTCTAATATATTATTTGAATGTTGCTTGTTTGTATTGTAACAGATAATATATATATAGTATTATTCTACTACTATTATTACTATAATAATAATGTACTTCAATCTTTAATATAAAAAGATATTTAAAACCCCCTGGTAGTTTGAGTTTATGACAACATGCTAGATGCTTTCATTCAGACAAGGAACTTAAAGGGTGACTTGTCATAGCTTCACAAATTAGAGAAATATATAGGTTATCCTTTATCGTGAATATAAAGTATTGCTATTTTACAGAATACAATACAATTACACCTTAAAATCAAGGTCTGGCATGGTCAGATTCAGAAAGATTAGAACATGAAGTTATTCTAGTAGTTCTTGTTGGTATGGTAGCCATGTAAACACTTTATAGTAGTGTACCAACTACAGAAAGAAATGTGGATTATCTTCCCATTGCTTATTCTAAAGGTTGTTACAGGGTGCTATAATCATGTTCTAATATTTCAAACTATTAAAAAATGTGTCTTTTAATTCAAATAAGGCCAGCATTCTTAGTCATGTGTTATTGGCTTTACATCATTTAAATAACACAAGGCCTTTTTATAGTAATTCACTAGGCCATTTATTTGGTGAGTTTAGAAATACTAAAAATTGTGTGGTGTTTTGAGAGTCATTTGCTCACTAGATATGTGCAGCGGCAAAAAGTTGAATGAAAATGCTTCAGAGTAAGATTAAAATATGTTTTACACAGAAAGATTTTTTTAAGTTACTGTATAATCATCACTCTCTGTTGTCATGAAGACAGATTGTAGTACTTTCTTGTATTATAAACTGAATAATAATTTGATTCTGCAAATGTAGCTAGACTAACTTTGTCCAAGAACACTTTGTGAGAAGCATACTGAAACACAGCAATTAAACAAGTTGTTTTAAGTAAAGTTTTTAAAAAGTTTTTTTATAAAGAGTAAAAGTTTTTACATTCATGCACCTTTTAAAATGATAAGTGGCAGAATACTGTCCCACTTCATACACATGCACACATTGTCTGCATATAGATGTAGGTGGGCTATCTCTACTCTGAAGGGAGTTTACAGTAAAGTTAATAAGTAGTAGTCTGTGTTATATATGTTAAGTACAAACAGATTATCATTTCTGTTGATATAGTCATGAAAACATAAGAGTGTTTTTGGTGAAAACATCATTTTATAATAGAATATTATGTCTAAACAAATAAAGAAAAATCACATTCAGATTTTTACAATCTGTTTAAATTTTGTTTTAAACACAATTACATTACCAAAATGTTTCATTTATGAAGCATCATAAAAATGAGAATTCTTGCAAGCATTTGAAACCCATAATCAAGTTTTTGTTTTTTGGAATTACATATAAAGCATCTGTTGTTACTGATTTACAGAAGAAAAAGTGATTTCTAGTTTAAGTGACAATTTTATTGAGAAGTTATGTTTACAACGGGGCTAGAGGTCTTCTTTGAGCAATGTTTTTTCCTTTTTTCCTTAGTTTTTATAGTTCATTTTGTGTTTCAGTGCATGTTTCACTTGATCACTAATAATTGACAAATTTTTATTTCTCAAAGGTAATCAAAATTAAATCTATGTGTTACTTTATGCTAGGTAAAACAAATCCTTATGAAAATCAAATCTACTATTTTAAAGATACGTTATAATTGAGTCCTTATTCATACCAAAAGATTCATATTTTTAATATATCATGTCCAAAATTTTTATAGTGATCAACAATAATATACGTAACTGGTGCAACCATTCATTACTTCACACTATGTGCATATGTGTATATAAATAATTACTATTATGTAATAAAGTGAAAATGCAAAAAACCTTTCAATGACTTTTTAAACATATATAATTGGTTCTATAAAATCTAATTAATATAATTTGAGGCACTTAGAATGCCAAACTCTTGATGATTTGCAAACTAACATATTTATAAAAGTTAGTCTTGCTGATAACAGATAATTTGTGGTTGTAATAGTTAAACATTACAAATGTTTTATTAAAAGGTATTGGACAGTAAAAAAGTGTTTTATTTAGAGAGATACAAACCATAATAACAAAAGCTAGCTTCCTTAATTAAGAAAATGCTATTGTTCCTCTTTTATTTATTTATTTATCCACAAATTCATTAAGATTGAAAGGGGCTGATTCATATAAGTCCAAACACTGGCATAAATGTGTAAATTTTCACCAATTCACCACTACTCCAGCCTCTGCTTATTCATCAAACTTTTTGATGTGTCAAATTCATGTCCAGTTTAGAGGCATATGAAATTTGGACCTCTTTGCATTACTTTATGTGCACCTGCATATGACATCACCTACATAGAAGTGGTAAATTCAATAAGGGATTCTGTTCCAAATTCACCAGGTTGACTTTCAAAGAGCAAAGTGGTCAAAGTAGGGTTTGATAGAAGGGCTCTAGAGGTGTTAGGTGACTGTTCATTCAAAAATGAATTTAAAGACTGCTATCAACTGACAACATAAACTAGGGAAAAGGTGACATAGAAAGGGATAATACATAGTAACATAGTTTATAAGGCTGAAAAAAGGCACAAGTCCATCCAGTTCAGCCTATTTTCCTGCAATGTTGATCCAGAGGAAGGCAAAAAAACCCATGAGGCAAGAGCCAATTATCCTCATATTAGGGAAAAAATTCCTTCCCGTCTCCAAATATGGCAATCAGAATAATTCCCTGGATCAAGGTCCCACCTTCGATTATCTAGTACCCATAACTTGTAATGTTCTTACACTGAAGGAAAGCATCCAAACCAGTTTTGAACTCTTTAATGGAATTAACCATCACAACTTCTTCAGGTAGAGAGTTCCATAACCTCACTGTTCTTACAGTAAAAAAAACCCTTCTATGTAGATGCAGAAACTTTCTTTTTTCTAAACGTAGACGATGCTCCCTTGTTATACTTACAGTTCTTGGTAAAAATAGATTGTGAGACAGATCTATGTACTGCCCTCTAATATATTTATACATAGTTATTAGGTCACCCCTTAATCTTCTTCTTTCTAGACTA
>WMED01017327.1:0-13040 GCA_019650415.1 Pipa parva | reverse complement strand
CCGAAGTGAGGCGAAAACTACGCGCCTCACTTCGGAGCTTCCTGAATAACCCCCTCTATCTCCAGCGGCCCCCGGGTAAATTGAGTTTGAGACCCCTGCTCTAATGTATGCTACTTTCAGTTGAGTTTAGCTGAATCCATTCCTTTGAAGAGGATTTTCTTTATCAGCGAATTTTCATAGGCGTTTTTTCCTGCCTTTTTTGTTATTACAACATGAACACAGTTATAAACGCAGCGCATTTTTACACTGTGTGTGATTGCAACTGTTACATTCCTATTGAAACTAATCTAGACACATAAAATACGCCAAGTTCTATATGCTCAAAGAAATAGCGCAAGTAGCGTTCTAGCATAATACACTCTTGTATGTTTGTATGTATGTATCATTTTATTTATAAAGCGCCACAAATTTACACAGCGCTGTACAATTTAGTGATACAAGTACAATACAAACAAGGGAAAAGTGCATTAAACAATACAAGTAAAATATAACAAGGGTACATCAAATTAAGTGCTCGGTAGTGATTGACACAAGAGGTTGGAGGTCCCTGCCCCAAGGAGCTTACAATCTAGGTGGGAGGAAGACCTACATACATAGATAGGACAATAAGAGCTGTGGAGTCATAGGTCCATAAATACAAATAAATAGATCAAAATAGATATAGATAAATACAGTGAATAAATAGATAAATACTCTTAATGGAACGCTAATGTGAATACTTTTCTTCTAGTATAACATTGTTCTCAACGGATTTTCTTTGACATTTTTTCTCAGCGTATTTTCGCCAGATAATTAAAAAAAAAATACCCTGCGCACAATATGCTAGTGTGAACCTAGCCTAAATCATTATAGAATGCAATGGAACTGGGTGAGGTTTGTTTAACAAAATGGCTGCTATCAGTGAAGATAAAAACAAACAAAATACAAACAGTTCATGAACTTAATTTCAATTATAAACTTCACAAGTGCTGTATTTAAATAGCTACCATGCTGGTAATGGTGGAACCTAAGTTGTTATTTTCTAAGGCTGTATAAAACACAGCAGCATATTTAGAAACGTGTATCTAGAAAATACACCAGGTATTTCAGTCCAGCGTATTTTCTAGACATGCATTTCTATTGTACTTACCCAACATAATTTACTAAAGTCGAAAACCTCATTATCGTTGTTTTTGCCATTATTTTGGTGAATTTAGCCATTTTGCTGTTAGCTATTTATCAAGCTGTGATGTTTATATTATGATGGCGATTGTATATGGTAAATATATCGATATCGCTTAACGCTATATAGCACTCAAGGATTTAACTGTAAATTTAAATGTAAAATTGAACTTTTCAATATCGATAGCATTATCTATGTCATTTCAACAAACATAAATGATGAATTAAAATCACACTCAGTGCCCATAGAAAATAATAAATAACACCACCTAGAGAGTGGTGAAATGTAATGTAAGTGAAATTGATGAAAAGAAAACCCAAACACCTACTTTAGTAAATGTCGTGATAAAATCACTGGAACAACAACCCAGAGTATCGATATCGTTATATTTTGGTGATAAGTGATCAGTGATAAGAAGTGCCAGAAACCTAAAAAGGAGCTTAGTAAATAGGAGAAGAGGTCGATATCAGTAAAAAAAAAAACACTTTTTTCTATTCAATTCGACTCTAGTAAATATGCCCTATAGTGTGAACACTCCCTCTGTGTTCGCAACTCCTCCTATCTGGCTGCATTTTGTGGGCGGCCTATATACGCAGGCAAAAATACAATGTGAAGCGTTCCATTTGCAGCATATGTGCGTCATACGCTAGGTTGGCTGGAACAAGGTAAGTCCCATAGGTTTACATGGCGTGGCTTTTTTTGTTTTTATGTGCGATGTATATATGCAGTACATACAAACGCCAATGTGAACCTTTGCCCTACTCCCTTCGGTATCACCTCCCAGATGGGAACAGGGCAAAAAGCCCATGATAAGGGTGGTTGGCATCCATAATGATGTTCAGAGCTCTATATAGGCATCTACTGTTGTAGATTTCGTCAATGGGGATTAAATGGATGCCGGTAATCTTTTGTACAAGGTTGATAAACCTTTGAAGTGATTTCCTATCAGAAGTGCTGCAGTTTCCAAACCATGCGGTGATACAGTAGGTGAGGAAGCTCTCTATAGAGCACCTATAGAATTTAACCATGATTCTCGAACAGACACGCTCTCTTCTGAGGCATCTTAAGATGTAGAGCCTTTGGTTGGCCTTACCTAGAGACTTTGCAGAGTGGAGAGACCATGTTAGGTCACTGGAAATTTGTACACCTAAGAATCTGAAGCCGACCACCCTGTCCACTTCAACACGTTTGATAAGGACTGGAGGGTGTGCAGAATCATGGTTCTCCTTCCTGAAGTCTATAATCATTTCCTTGGTTTTCTTTGCATTCAGAGAGAGCATGTTGAGGTCACACCATACTATTAGATTTTGCACTTCATCCAGGTAGTTTTTAATGTTATTGCCTTTAATGAGTCCAATAATCTTGGTGTCATTGGCAAATTTGAGGATCCTGTTGTTGTTGTGGGTAGTGAAGCAGTCATAGGTAAAGAGGGAATATAAGAAGGGACTCAAGACACAACCTTGGGGTACACCATCATTGAGGCTGATGACTGAAGATGAGGAGTTGTTCAGTCTGACGAGCTGGTTTCTGTCTGTCAGGAAATCAAGGATCCAGTTCTGTATGTAAGGGTTGAAGCCAAGCTTTAGAGAATAACCCCTCAAATATTACAAATTAGCATTCACCTTTAACAGAAGTCCATGTTGTTTCCATAAGTACACTCAAATCCATATTTGATATCAAGAGATACTAAAGTGAAAAACAGATTCCAAAAACAGTGCATGCAGCTCTAGTGTTTGACGGTGAGATAGGAGTGATTTTAACTCTCACATGAGTGCATATTTCTGTACTGAACAAATGCAGTTCCTGTTGTACAACCTTTTGTATTTTTACATGCAATGATTTATGCAAGACTCCAAGTGAAATTATTTAATTAAGGGCTTTCTCTGTATAACATAGCCCTCTTAGCAAAGCTATTATAATAAACCATTAACTAAATGGGTATAACCACACAGTGCTGCTGTCAGATTCAATTTATTACAGTTTAGGAAAGATATTTAATTCATACCTCAAATTAAAGTTGTACTTTTAATGAATTTAAAAATAAATGCTATTTAGAAAGAACGTTATTTTATTAAGTGTGTATAATCATGCCACAACAATTCCAAACATTTTATTCCTGCCACAGGAGTTATTCACTGAAGTCCGAATTGTAGTATTCTCTTTATAAAGAGAATATTGTCAGAGTCGTGACTTTACTATGGAAAATTGTCACAGTCGCAATTTAAAAATTTTCGCGGTGGTGACTTTGCAATGGGGAGATTGCCGTGGTCGCGGATTTGCTATGGGAATCCACTGCTTGAGAATATGACAATCAAATTGGCACCTTAGTAAATAACCGCCATAATATGTCCTAATTTTAGGATGGGTCATATAGTTTTATAAAACTAACATACATTATATAATTACTTTTTTCTGCCCCTGCAAATGTCAGTTATCTCAAACGATATGCTTATAAGCTTATTTTGCTACACTGATGTATGTATGTATATTTTCATTTATAAAGCAGCACTAGGTTACAGAGCACTGTACAATTAAGGGCCTTATTAGCTAATGGCTGAATAGTCTCGCAGAGCTCTGAATTCAGATCTATTCACTACTTCCCATGTTCTCTTATTGACTAAACTCTGCAAAGTGATGAATACGTGACCAATTTGGGTGTCTATGATAGTGGCGAACTTATGGAGCACTTAGCATCACTTTGTGAGCGAATGCACAGGTACTTCTACTACTAATTAAGCAGCGGAGTGTGTCAAAGGTGTGAATGTGACTAGGTGACCTGCTTCAAATTCATCTGTTTCACTTCACCATTTAAAGTAGCAAATTGTGGGGCTGATGGCAGGGCTTCACTGTTGCATAAGGCAACTATTCATTCAAATGTGACAATGGCAACTGTGATTAAGGGAGAACATGACCTAGAGACAAGGTGACATAGAAGCAGATAGAAAATTCACAGAATACAGTTAGTGGGATATGATGAGACTGGCATCACTACCCTTCACTTGTTGAATTTGTCTCTGCATGACTTCTCATCCTACTTCTAGCCTCCTGACTACGCCACACTACACATGACTTCTCATTCTACTTCTAGTCTCCTGACTACGCCACACTACACATGACTTCTCATTCTACTTCTAGCCTCCTGACTACACCACACTACACATAACTTTTCATTCAACTTCTAGCCTCCTGACTACGCCACACTACACATGACTTCTCATCCTACTTCTAGCCTCCTGACTACGCCACACTACACATCTGACAGCGGTTGCCACTGTCCATCTGTTTGGCAAGTGTAATGTCCACTTACTCAATATGGAGAAGAGAATTCATGACTATTTTGGAGAAGCGACTCAAATGGTAGCAAGGTGTATTCGACAAGTAAATTTACCCTTTAGTCATTAAGGTCCTTATTGATGAAAGTTTATTTACTATGTCACCACCAAACCCCCATTATGATCCCACTTAGATTATAAGCTCTATGGGGAAGGGACCTCCATCCCCTTGAGTCAATTACAACCTGGCACTGAAAGTGATTTCATACTTGTAAGTTACTCACTTATATTATGTAATGCACTTTTCCCATGTCTGTATTATATTTATATTGCTGAATTGCACAGCGCTGCGTAAATTTGTGGCGCTTTATAAATAAAATTATAAATACATACATACATGCATACATAACTAAGCAACTGTGCCAGGAAAGGTGTATTCATTTATTTCTGAGCGAACTCTGTAAAAATACATATTTTACAAAGTGAATACATACATGGTTAAAATGTAATAACATGTTTATTTGTAAAGAAAGAATATTACATGCTATACTGCATATATAATAAATTGTCATAGGGATAAATAACTGTAGGACTAACAAGTGGAAGCCGACCAATGTTACAGTGTCAAAATAGGTTGCACATATAAAAACAGAAAAAAAAAAAAACAGCTGGATCCTCTCATATCAGCCAACTTGCACAAAAAACTAGACTAAAATGAGCATTAACACATATTTCAAGCATGAAGCTGACGAAATGCTAGCCAACCTATGTTACATTAAATAAGAGCCTAAGGGTACTACTGCACCTTACCTGTTGAAAGATCATTACCTTCATTTCACTTTGACTGGAAGATATTATAAAATGGCCACTTTGTCAGCCACTTTGGAGCATCATCTTTTTCTTTACCCTGGGTGCAGCTCACTAATTTGCATATTTTTGCTGCTTTCTAAACAGCTCTCACATGCATAACAGTGAGATTTGCCTATGGTGAAAGAGGGAGAAGTTCAGATTGAGGCATCTTGTGCCCACCAGGGAAGTCGATCTCAATAGTTCATGGTCTGTTGAGAAAAGTTTCCATGTAGACACCAGAACCACCGTATTTAATTATAAATCTGTTCCACCAAGCTTTTTCAGTACATGCCAGTTTTCCAGTTCTGGGTCTCAAGACAGGATCTTATAGCCATTAGCAGCACCGAAGCCTTGAATTTCCTACTGGAACAAAGATGACGATCTGTCTTCAGCTATGATGCACTTATGTGCTTAGGGCTGTCATATAACTTACCACAGACTGGCCAGAATTTAGGATATATATACAAGATATGTATAGTTTATGTATGTAAAGACTGTACCTCATTGTTTATGCCAGGGATCTCAAACACGAGTCTCGAGTTTGGCATGTGTAGTCCGCAGGGCACTGGAGTTTCTAAGACATCCTGGGACAGCAGCCCATGAGTGGCGTAGAGTGAGGCCCTGCAGAACATGCAAGGGTAGTCAAGCTTCTCCCTCTGACTTACATTATGTGCACAAGCACTGTGCACAGGTTGGGGAGAAGTGATCAATGATGGCACAAGAAAATATTGGCAGGGGTAGAGTATATTGAATGTGGCCTGTCTATTTAATTTTTTTTCTATGTATGGACCATTTACCAGGCCAAGTGTGAGACCCCTGGTTCATATGCAATTCAGAAAGTGCTACCTTAAAATGTAACTTCCTAATGAACTAGTTCTAAAGTAAAGTATTTTAGTTTCTACTCACTTTCAACAGTAATTAGCTTTACAAGCAACTTGGAATGAATAGTTTGTTACTGCTCCAAAATCTGGGAAATGTAAATATAAAGTAAATAATGCACAACTTTCTATGATATATAAAGTTATCAAGTCAATTATTAAGTCAATAAATATATATTGCACCATTTTAAACAGACGCCCAAAGTTGATTTGCACTGTCCCTTAGAATCTACAAGTTTGAATAGTATTAATATTATTGAATCCATCATGATGTTGTACACAACAGATTTTATCATTTCTATTCATTCCTGAATTATGTATATGTCTGCTTGTTAAATTAAAGTTGGACAGCCCTGACTTAGAATGTCATATTTGTTTTACATGAGCATTTCTACAACAGCTGAACCTGTTTTTAATGAGCACTGACAATTTAGTTCAGACACACACTTTTGTGTGTGCAATTTATGACCCGAGGTTGAGAGTGCTGTTACATTATCACCTGTCAGTCCCAATAAAAAGCTATTATCTACTTTTTAAGGCCTCATTCTTCTTGATAGTTTTTCCTTAGCTGACAATTTCAAGATCCATTTTTTACCTTCACAATGCAGTCTCACAAAATGATATTACTGATACCTTAACTGGTTTAAGTCAGCACAGCTATTATTTGCTTTTCTGTAAAGTGAACCTGTCACACAAAATTGATTGGGGACAGGTAGCTGGAGGGAGGAAAATCTGTGCGTAATACATGGAAATGCAGAATCAGGCATTGTATGACATGTGAAATATATTAGTGCTTGTGTTTAAACTTGCAATGCAATTCAAGGTAGCATGGGTGCAGAGTTAATAACCCACTTAGTACAGATGTAGATGTCACTCTACATTACTTTCCCACAAGAAATGAACACCTTTACAGCTGCAAAACAATGAGGTTGATTATCCAATTCCCCCTGCCACCTGATTTATTGTATCTCATAATTGACAATGAAAAATGCATGGATCAAGACATATTTCATTGAGAAAATGCAACTTATTGAAGCAAGCCCCAGGCAAATAGGCCTACCTTCCATTTGCAAAATGTGCATTATGGTGAGACAACAATTATAGAACGGCTTCAGTTGAGCTGGGACACAATAAAATATCCCTGCATAAAGTGATGTGCAGGTGAGTCTTAAGGGGCTTATTCATCAAAGTGAGAATTCAACTGTGGAAGACAATTCTCTTCAGGCTTCATTGATTCATGGAGGGCTCTCCTTCTCCTACACTCCGCACTTCGCGGGATGCAGTGCTGGAGTTGGACTTGCCTCCTGCTGTTGCTTCAAACTCATCAGCATCTGTCCCTGCTTCTCTTTTTCTTCCTTTGAGGTTCATGCTTTCCAACTTTTCTATTCGACAACTTTGCATGTTGCTGTCTATCACAGCAGAAAGTGGACCCTCTGTACTACCTTGGGGTTTGGCTTGGGTACACTGCGAGGTGCGGAGTCTAAGGGACCCCTGGTCTTCGCCTTTAACCTCCGCAAGAAGGTACTGGTCTTAGCTGCGAGAGACCCCCAGGTCGCGACCCCCAAGCGTACCCCCTAGGGTAGTTGCTACTGCCGGAACGATCACCACCAGGACACAGGATAACGGGCAGAGAACAGTAAAGCAGAATAAGGTACTGTTACTTTAATAAAACTAAGTCCGGATCACCAGGAGCAGAGACAGGATCTGGGTACTGGAACAGGGGAGAAGGCTATAAAAGTGCAGGGACACAGGAACACAGAAAATGTAATGGGACCTTACTAACTGGAAGCTTAGGCACCGAGTGCCCAAGCTGTCCAGATTTTAAATCTACCGCTGCATACCAGTGGCACTTTATAAATAAAAAAATACAAATATACATACTTCTGGGGTGAAATTTGTTAAACTCGGAAAAGCCGTTTACGCTTTTCCGAGTTTAACAACTCGGGAGAATGCTTTGAAGTTTCTACCGGATAAGTATCGTGAGATTTGCCTCGTCAATACTTGCCATGACAAATTTATTTTATTAAATATATCCATGGAAAGGTAGCTATACTGTATGGCTACCCTTTCCATGGATAAATTCAATAAAAAAAGTTTCTCATGGCAAGTATTGATTGAAGTAAATATCGTGATACTTACCGTGATAAACTTCAGGGTGTTCTCCTGATTAAACTCGGAAAAGCCGAAACAGCTTTTCTGACTTTAATAAATTTCGCCCATATATTAGTGTATCAGATGCTTAAGGTGGCAGATGAACAGAGCTCTGTGTGTGCATAATTCAGCTAGTCGTAAGTGTTGGCAAAGTAGAAAATTTTAAAAAGGGGTACTGCTTCATATTTGCCCATTTAACTATGCCAGTTAAGCAGTGTTAATTTTAGTCATTTTTAGTCTTGTTTAAAATTTATAGGCTTTTCCCTTTCGTACACATTTATAAGGAGGTAATTCATCAAGCAGCGAAGTGAGCTACGATGGGTTCAGCTCATTTTGCTAATAGTAGTATGCGCATGCTGATGTCCTGTACGCGGACATCAGCATGCGCATTAAAGGGATTCCCGTCTCGGCGAGAACAAAAGAGTTGCCTTGCCGAGACAGGAATCACTTTAATGCGTATGCTGATGTCCACGTACAGGACATCAGCATGCGCATACTACTATTAGCGAAGTGAGCCAAACACATCGTAGCTCACTTCACTGCTTGATGAACTACCTCCTTAGTCTTGATCTGTAAAACCCCTGCTGCAAATAACCCCTTAAAATTATAGTATTAAGTATTGAAGGGCTTATTCAATTAGTCAATACCAGCATCAAAACGCATATCTTTATAGTCATTTTGATGCTGGTATTGACTAATTGAATAAGCCCTTCAATACTTAATACTATAATTTTAAGGGGTTATTTGCAGCAGGGGTTTTACAGATCAAGACTAAATATATACGAAAGGGAAAAGCCTATAAATTTTAAACAAGACTAAAAAGGACTAAAATTATCACTGCAGTTAAGTTGCGAAGTAGGGGGTTGATGGCAGTACTCTGTTTTAGAGCAATGTGACAGTTCATTTAAAAGTCACAAAGATTGCATCCAAGTGACATCAACCAGGAATATAGTGTGACCTATAAAGTGATGTAATATTCACATTGTGAGGCTGATATTACTGCACTTGACAGTTGGAATATGCATTACTCCCCATCCTACTACAGTTCTAATGACACTGTTTGGTAAGGGCATCCATAGCTTAGTGAATAAGAAGCAGCAAATTTTTCAACTACAGGTGTGATTCAACTCAAAATGACACAAATTCACTTCAAAGGCCGAATTCAGACTTTTATCAATCAGCCCCATATTGTCCTATTTCTTAAGACAAATCTTGGGTATTATAGACCAAAGTAATTGTCCTGCACAATAATAAAAATATGCATCAACTGAAGCAGACATTTTGTTTTTTTAGATATGGGCAAAAGCAAATTGTTCAGTGTCAGTGTACTATTTAAAGATATGATTAGGAATAAACCTTGACATTAGAAAGTCATCACACTGCAGCGATAAAGTACAGCCTTCCAGCTGATAAGTTGAAATGACTACAGTATTTTACTTCTAAAGACAGGCCAAGGGGCAAATATTAAAAGATCCAATAACAACTGAAAAAAAACAGACATTGGTATGGCCAGTGCTTTTTTTGTAAAAAAAATATTTTCCGGTACTCATTAATTAATTTCTCATTATTCCTAATGCATTTCTTTGTAACCCCAACATTAATTAATTAAAGACTGTCAGAGATTTTCCGGTACGCCGTACCGGCGCGTACCATCACAAAAAAAGCCCTGAGTATGGCTATTATTCCTATGTAATTTTAAAAATGTTTTCTTCAGTTGAACTCCTAACAACCAGCAAAGAGTAAAAACAAACACAAACAGATACTATTCATGAATTCCAATCTCATGCTACTTAAAATTAACCTTATCTTTTCCTGGTGCTAGTGGTCCATAAAGATTCATTGTAAAATATTATCATCTTCCTGATTCGTTGTAATGAACAACGGACTTGACTTGTTGCAATATGTGATAACACACTATTTCAAAGTCATATATGATTATCAAAGACTACAACAAACTTGAACTGCACAGTTCATCAAAAGTAAGGGGGGAATTCACCATTCAGCGAAGTGAGCCGAAGGCTTCGGAGCTCATTACGCTGAATGGTGAAGTCCCCCCTAAGACTTTAGTTCAGAGGTGTCCTACCCACATTCTAGTGTAGCCCAGAGACCCCAAAAGGCTAAACACCCCCGCTTTATGTAGATAAAACTAGCACTTAGAACAGAAACAGCAGGATCTCTTATAGATGCATTCCCTTTTCATATCCACTATAAATCCACTACAAAAAGAAAAGTACTGTAGGAAGGCAAAAAGCCGCAAACTAAAGGGCAAATTATTCAGTTTTGGGAGACATTTATAAAGGTCATTTTGATCTATTTTGATTAATTCAATCCTTTTCGCCATGTTATCGCTGATTTCGATATCGCCAATGTTTCCAGAAGGAGAAACTTTTCAAAACTACCCCCATTGGGAATAATGGGTTTTCGCCACCCTCAACCAGACCAACATTTCTCAGCAATAAAAAAAAGAACAGAAGGGGCTTAATAAATATCGATATCAGCAATATCGATATTATCAAACTAATTAAAACTATATTGATATCGATATACTAGAAGAAAAGGTAAAAAATAACTTGTTTATTTTCATCCATTTAAGTAAAACATAAAACTTTGCAGATATCCACAAAACATGCACCAGTAGGCGTGAGAGCTGGTTTGAGAAACCACTTGTTTAGGTTATTCTGAGAAGTTCATCCTAATTTTAACAGTATGTCCCCAATAAAAGGACAATATGCCACTAACTCTATACGCTATAAATTACTATATACAAAACGTTATAGTGACAGTTTACTTGACACCCTTCACTGTGGGAACAAATAAAATATTCAACTTTGGAGGATAGCATGATTTTAATATAACCTGGTACCCTATTGAGCAAAATGGTACAGCCTGCATTTAGGACTTCATTTCCTAAAATTCAAAGAAATATTCCTATGCAGCCTTTAAAAAAACATAACAGTGAAGCTGTGAAGAAAGCGCAATTTAAAAAAAACATACAAAAATCAGGTATGTTTTTTCTAGCTTACAGGAGCCACTGACTAAAGTAATAAGAACATGACTTATAGGTAATTTACAAAGATCTTTAGAATGGAGAAAAGACAGGGATGAGTACTGTATTAATAGTAACCAAGAGGGTCACATAGAAGCATATGTGTCAAATGCTAAGTGTCACACAGTGGATTTTTGGATATATATTATCAAGTCGTGGATATAGTTTAATGGTATCTTTTTTTATATTTTTTTATCTTTTAAAAATAAAGTTGGCTCGTTTTACAAAAAGAGTTTTTTTGTGAGTCTTTTACATTTTTTGGATGCTGGAAATATATGAATAAAACTATGGATTTTTAAATTACTCTGCTTTCCTGGTTTATACATGTGTGTATGAAGAGAGAAGGAGAATAGAGGTTCCAGATACAGAAAGTTTTAAGTCTATAAGACTGATAAGCGTGGCTATTAATTGCTTCTGGTAAGCATATAAAAAAAATAGACGCGTGTTTAATCACTGCAAGGGTATGGTCACATAGTGTGCAATCTCCACTTTTCTTATGTAAATACACAGATGTGCAAATCCCTGCTACTGGAGCGTTTGGGTTCCTTTCTGCTATCACAAATTGTATATCAGTTAAAGCACTATATAGTGCGTATGTGCGCTTTTTTTTAACAAATACTTTTGAATTTTGTTTGCAAGATGAAAAGAGGATTGGCATGAATTCTCAAGGGAAGAGCAGAACTTATGGTCACCTGGATTGGACTTTAATTTATTTGGACTTTTTTTCAGTTTGATTATAATTCTATTTTGAGTTATTACGTTTACTTGGCGCTATTCCCGTTGTTTTAAGATTTTGTTTTTTCACATAGAAGCATGAGGCAAAGGTTTTTTATACAGGGCACGGAACTCTCAGGGGATTTACATTTACACTTTAAAAACCATTTTTGTTGTTAAAATAGCTTTTGCTATTTTGTTACTTAATTCAGCTGTTGCTTGTGACATTGCATCACCCTAACAGTTTAGTCTGTTACAGTATTATACTGTAGTTTGTACAGAAAAACTACAATTCCCAATATGCAATGTCACTCACAAGAAGGAGTTAGTGGCAGACAGAAAAAGCAGTTGGAGCTCTTTTACTCTTATTATTCAGGGGGTTATTCACTATGGTGAGAATTCGACAGTCGAATTCTCAAACAGCACATTCCCATAGCAAATCTGTGACATAATAAAGTCCCGACTGTGACAATATTGTCATTATAAAGATGCAATTGCGACAGTAGCATCCTATTTCAACTGTCTTTATCTGGCGAATTCACACCTCTACGCAACAATTCGGACTTAAGTGAATAAACCCCTCAGTTGAGATTTTGAGCTGCAGTGTCACCATGTTTAAGAAATTGTGTGGTTTTAATGCCTACATTTCCCATGATGCAAGTCACAAGACAGAACAAGTTGTTGACAGAAGCCTTAGTTAATTCCTTCTATTCTTACTGTATTAGAGAAAAATATTTGCTACCAAGTAATAATGTTTCAGAACATACATGCCTACAATTCCCCTATCATGTATCTGAAGGGGGCACAGCAACAGTTGAAGAGATGCATACGCAAGTGTTCTTTACAGAAGATAAAGAATCAAGATGTTTGTAAAATTATGTTTTTAAGCAGGGATGATGTCAGAACTACCCATTTACAAACCCCAAAATCAGAAAAGTTGGCACGTTGTGTAAATCGTAAATAAAAAC